>VZRH01007670.1:626646-658171 GCA_013397555.1 Urocynchramus pylzowi | reverse complement strand
CCTCCCTTCTCATTTCCCTTCCTCTCTTCTCTCCTATATCAATTTGCTTGATGCAACCCTTTCCAGGCTAAGCTGCCCCACTTCCAGAGAACAAGACAAAAGGGGAAGAATTCCCAGGGGAATCTCTGGGAGACCCAGCTGAAGTGGCACATTTGTTCTTGTGTGCCTGGTGACCCACTGGTGGCACTGGGCAAGCTGTGCATGGCAGATCCAGAGAGAGGGCTGCAGGGGACAGACTGACACAACCTCTGTCTCACAAGGACTTTTCCATTGCTGTGGCCCAGACTTCCCTATAATATGTGGAGTTTGTGAAGTTTTGAAGGAAGGCTCCAGGTTTGCCTCATTCCCAGACCCAGAGCTGAGCAGCTGATGGACTGTGGTCCTGGGATGCTGGGAGTGGCTCTGAAAAGAGCAGTTGCCCAACAAGGAGAGGGTTCTTGCTGGCATCCTGTGTGGCATCACCACCCCAGCATCCTCTAACCTCCCTAGCCCCTTGCTTTATATCAAAGAAGTCTACTTTACATTGTGGAAAGCGACCAGGGAGATCCAGCCCTGCCTGGTTCTTTTTCTCATATGGAACAGCTGGAAAAAGACAGTAGCCTGAGAAACTGGCTGACCTTTTTTGATGCATTCAGCTGTCTAGCCTTGTATTTGTCCTTTAAATAATTTGTCAAAAACCAAACAACCCCAAAACAACCAATCAGCAGTAAAATAAGAGCCCAAACAAAACAAGAGAGACTTCCTTTTCCAGCCTTGCCCTTCTGCAGTTGCTGGTCTGAAGCAGTTTAATCTAAAGCAGGCTTTGGCAATTGCTGGAGAAAGCAATGTCCGTGATGGGTATTTAGAGACCAGGGCTCGCCTGCCATACACTGTCCAGGGGTTTATTACCTGCTGAAAAAGCTTAATGTGCTTCAGGTGCTATGTGATGTCCAGATGTCGTGGCAGAAGCCACTTGGAGAGTGCTGGTGATAGAAATGCTGCTGAGTGAATGCAGAAACATTAGTGCCAAATGTGATATTTAGTCCCAGTTCATCTATTTGTAGAGAAACACAAGCTGAGCTGCTCAGGGCCAGAGGCTCATCCATCCCAGTACCCTGTGCAGGGCAGTCAGTTTAGTAGGTACTTCATGCACAATATCAGGGCATGCAGATCGTGGCTCAGGGCCAGTGATTTGTGGTGCTGGGATTTCCGGAGCCAGACATAGTGCCTTTGTATTTAATAGCCCCTGGTGAATTTTGCTTCCAGGAATTTACCTAGCTAATTCTAAATCCCTTTGTACCCACAGTTTCCTGTGGCAAGCAGTTTCACAGCTTAACATCACGTATTGTTCAGTGTTGCCCATTTTTTCATACCCTGAAGCTGGGTGAGTGTTCTCTGCTGGATGCCACTCAAGACCTGCCCCGGATCCAGCTGACACAGGAGAAATGGATGGATGGGTGGATGGAATCTGAAACAGCATTGCTTTGTGATCAGATGTGCAATCATCAGAAGGCCACAAACAAGGTGTTTTAGGAGCCAAGACACAGCTCCTCAGCTGCCTGGCTGCTAACAGGTCGCATGGTGCTGTCTGCATTATGGACAAAGGGAGTCTTTGAGAATGAACAGGAGAAGATGGGCACAATCTGGATAGGGAATGAAGGGCAGCATGGAACCAGATGTGTCTGTCAGAGCAGTAGAAGATGGTCAGATTGAAGGCAGCATCCCCTGTCAGGAATGTGGAAATTGTGTTCTAACAGCTTTATTCCCAGTTCAGGGAAGAAAAAGAGAGTTGCAGGCTGTGGTCTGTATGCAGACTTGGAAACAAGACCTTAAAGTGGGAAATCCTACAGGGAGAAAGGACACAGCACCCATTGTTGCAACACATGAGGGGACTGATTTCTCTACAGAGGTCAATGAGACCAACCTGGCAGACACAGTTGTCCCTTTCATCTGAGCAGGAACTCAGAGAGGGTTTAAGCTGTCGGGCTAAAGCTCACCAAGTGGATGGGCCCTGGCAAGGTAGAATAGCTGTCTTTAAATCAGGTCACTCAAGAAGTTCAACTTATCAAAGCCACCTGCATCATTTCTACCCTTATCAGGAATAGTAGTTGTTGGGAATTGTTCAGCAAGCTATGGCTCAGGCATGGGGGATTTAGAAATTGCTCTCATATCCACATATGGTAAAAACATCATGGTGCTTTATTTCCCTATGAACACGAGTGATGAAGCAGAAGTGGGAATGTTTTCTACTTAGAGTCCAATTTCCAGAATTGCTCAGCTCCCATTTAGGCAACAAAGTCATTGGCCAGATGTGGGAAAGAGACAGTCAAAGGGATGGTGCTGAGCAATCCTATGTGGCTCCTACCTCGAATGAGAAATTCAAAGCCTCCTCAGCTGACTGGGAGCCTTATCCAAGGGCTATTTATGGATCCAGAGACTGTTTAAAAGCTTCATGGTTGACCTCAGGCACACGCTGGATGGTCAGCACATTTTTCTGGGAAAGCAGAGTGCGATTCAAGATTTCTTGTAACTTTTTTTGTTCACCTGACACATGTGCTCCAAAGACAGTGAAAGATGAGAAAATAATATGGGCTTGATAAATGGCCGAAAGAAAGTTTCCGATCTGCAGCGGTTCCCATTATTCTTCTTATTCTTGGCATCAGCAGAGTTATGGCAATCTCCCCCTTCCCCCCTTCCCAAGCTTTACTCTGTTAACATTTTTTTTTCCTGTCAAATTCACAGGAGTGGCACCTGGGAGCATTTTGACCAAGGGGAAATTGACTGAGCAAAGTTGCCTCTCTTCAAATACATTTTCTGGAGGGACTGGAATGAATGAGAATCATAGTCATAACATGGCTAAACAGTCTTTGTTTAACTTAATGCAATATAATAACCTAAGTGTTGCAACACAGCTCCTTGCTGTGACATCCTTTTTCCATTTGCTTAATTTTCACCCCAAACACACACTGTTAATAAGCTGCTGAGAAAATACAGCTCTTGTGACAAAATCCAGAAACTGAGCCCCTGTATGGTGTGTTAGATACACAACTTTATTTGGACTGGCAAGTGGCACTGAAATTGGTATTGCAAAATAGATCCATTTTTCTTGCTGCCAAACGTGATGGACAGATGAAAAGGGAGGGTTGGAGAAGTGGATGGCAATAAGCAGAGAGCAAGTAAAATAAAATCCCTGACAGAATGGTAACATGCGGGTTAGAATAGACACGTGATTGCCAGAAGGGAAATGCAGGATGCGGGGTGCTTTGTCAACAGCCAAAGTTAAAATAAATGTCACACTGGCACTGAAAACTGCAAGATTAAACTCCTCCTGGTGATTTATAATTTACAAGAGAAAAAGACACCCAGTGACTGACCTCAAAAGAAAAACTCCTATTGACTTTAGTGGGTTTTGGAGAGGATCCAGAGCAGTAAAGGTTCTGATCTGATCTCTGGAGTCAGAGTATGTTTGACCAGTGATTTTAATCAGCAGAATCAGGCTCTTAATCACAGTTTGGTTTACATTTACTGCCTTTTTACTTGCTTTGTAGCAAATCTGGAAGTCATACTTGTTCTTTAGGAGCTAAGTGAAAGTAAATAAAGACTGCCATAAAATTTGGACATCTTTAAATTAAAAGACAATTACATTAAGGAATATGAATAACCCTTTCTCCTTCATTTTACCAAACCAGCCCGATGCTTTAGAAAAGCCTGAAATAAACTCTGGTTTTGTACAAACAACAATATCTTGAAAGTTTCACAAATTGTCCTGCAGATTGCTGGGGAAAGGAGATTTTCTCCAAGAGAAAATGCAAAAGACTGTCTTCCTTAGTGAAAGCTGAAAACTGCATTTTATGTTGTTTATGAAAAGTCATTAATATAAAAATGGCATGATACTGTGTGGAAAATAGGAAATAAGATACAAAGACACTGGTTCCCAGATCTTTATTACTTGATTATTGATTATTTCATTCAGTTATTTATTGGATGAGTAAGTTTTCCTTTCAGTTCTACTCTCTGAAAGCTGGAGACACGCAAGTTATTTTTAAGTAACAGGAAGATTTCAAACCTCAGAAGCCTATGACTTCCCAAAAGAAGAAACATTTCAGATGATAACGAACAAAAATACTTTTCTGTAATCTGACTGTAGGTTTTTGGTTTTTTTTCAGAATCTCTTACTTCTATCAGCTAAAACCAAATAAAATGGGTGATTAACAGTTCCCAGTCTTCCAGAAGTTACGTCAGGCTCTGTCAAAGAGCTCCTGGGCTGTTCAAAGAGCTGTCTGAAGGGATTACAGATCCCTCTTGTTGATGAGATCCTCTGCACAGAGACCTGGCTCAACAAGGCTGAGTCAGAGTCATGGATTTGTGAGCAGAGTCCTTTTGAAGAGTCAGGAGAAAATCCTTCCCCATGCCACCGCCTTTCTGGTTCTGCTTCTTGCAGAGAACTGGAGACAATTCTGAGCAGAAATTTCTGGCAGCCAAGAGCCAACATATGGCAAAGGCATTGCTCTGGGGCAGAGCCTGTGGCTGTGATCATCCAGGAGAGGAATGACTAACTGGGGGATAGCTGGAAATCACACAACTGAGATGGGAAGATGTCTTAACACCAACACTAGGAAAAGAGAGAAAACCTAAAGACAAGAAAAAAGGCAAAAGGTACTGCCTGCATTTGGAAAGGAAAAAAGTAATAAAGCAGTTGCTCTAATGCATAAAAATTGGGAAAAATCTGAAAATATCTCTGCTTTGAAGAACGGAGACATCTTCATTGTTTGAAGGGGGTTTTTGCTGCTGGGGATGAGAAATCAACACAGCTGCAAGGCCTTAGGTTTGAAGGACAAAAATTATTCAGAGAGTATGGGCAAGATTGCCCACATAAGTTACAAATGGAGACAAACATGAATCACATGGACAAATAAAAACTCCAAGCAATACCCAGAAACTTAGTGCTGTCTGTCTCTATGAGACTGGGATTAGATCACACATTAATTGTGATTTTTGTTTGACATTAAAAATTCCTTTGGAGCAGGCTTTGTGTAACAGCAGCATTGCTGGAAAGAAAAGGTCCTGAAAAATGTCTTCATAGTTTTCCATGTATGTGTATAAATATTAAACTGCCTTCCTTTCAGACATGCCACTGAACTCTGCTCTTGTTTGCATGTTGAACCTGGAAACTTCTCAAAAGTTTTGCCTACGGATAATTCATGAGTTAAAGCCCAAATTGAAATGCCATGTTACAACTTGTAGAAATGTTAGACAAATATAATGACCATATTTTCCAGTTACCTAATACTCACTCAAAATATAAACCCCAAAAGAACAGAATTGTTTTCATTGCTGTTAACCAGACAATATCACTCCATCTAAATATAGTATGTGATGAAACCAATTTAAATATTGTCCAAGTATTTAACACTGTAAATATTAGACTTAACACTCCATAAAAACAGGCTTTGATGATGTAGGCTGACAAAGGGAGACTAGTTAATTGCAGATTACATCATGGCTAGGACAGCATCACTGCTAGGACAGCCACGATAAATGTGAGGTGCAAAGTAAATCTAATAAAATAAAAATAGTCTCTGTTCAGTGTTCACCTTTATCAGTTTTGCTAACCTTTCTTAGCAAAGACTGGGGTGGGGGGGAATGTAGTCCTAGGTAAAGGAGCATCTGGAGTTCAAAATGTTTGTGAAGTTTGCATTTAGGGCATGATGCAGAAAAACATCCAAATCTGTGTTTGACTTCTAGGATGGGGTTTTGTTCTTTTCACTACAACAGGGCTCATATGTCCTTCTGACATTTTCCTGCAGTGGGAAGATTTCCTGAGTCAGGGTCTGAATCTACCTCATGTTGTTAGAAAATATGGCGCAGCTCCATCAGAGTTGGGGAAACAAAATTTTAAAGCTTTTGTTGCTGATAACTTCAAAGGATTTTTTAAATTTCTGAGTTCAGATAACTATCTTGAAAATGGGGACAATTTCCTGGCAGTACAGGCCTGATTTTCTTCTTGCAGCAACCTGCACACTTGTGTGTCTATCAATCTGAGTTAACTTTCCTTGACAGCTGCCCAGATATTAACATAAAGATGGATTCTGCCCTGCGTTTTACCAAGGGCAGTTTTGTGGTACCAGGATGCCCTCAAAGCCTGGAGGTGGGATATGTCTGCATGGGTGTAGCTTCAGGCTCATATTAGTAGGAATTTCAGCCTGCAGGTGAAGCCTGGTCTCTCACTGGAACTCCTGAATGGGATGGAGGCATCCATTCCATCAACCTCTCCCCTCCACCAAGGGCTCCCAAATGTGCCATATGGAGGCCTTCACTCTCACTTGCCTAAGACAGCAAAAGGGCAGTTCAATGGACTACAAAAAATGCATTGATTTTTCTGAAAGGACACTGAATAACTCAGTGTAAGTTCCCATCTGTTATTGTGCTGAGCTGATAAAGTATCTTAGTGGGGACCTCATTTATTGTTGAAATCACTGAAGGTGCTTCTGGTGGCTGATGTGACCAGCAAGTGATTGCCACTGTATTTTGGGCATAAAGGCTTTGTAATTCCCAAAATACTGTTTGCCTCTCTTATTTCATGGATCTCTTTTTCTCTCCTTCTGCCCTATAGAAGTTGAGTTCCTGCACTTTCTACAACATCCTTTGGTGCCCAAAACACCTAAAATCAGGGATGCTGGAAAGAGCCCCCTGCTAACAAAGGATCTGGTCCCAAAGTGGCTTGTGAGGCCTGTTAACACATCAGAGTAAAATCAAAATAATGATGTTATATAGCATAAGTGAGTCCAGCTGTCGATGTTGACACTCTTGAGCCATGAAAGGAGAAATGTGATATAACCTTGGTTAACTGTGGTTTGTGCAGGCCCAGCTCCATTGCCTGGCTTTGTGTTTGCCTGCACACAGGGATGGTTACCTGCAGAGATGCAGTGGTTTAGGTCTGGAGCTGAGCATTACCTGAGCAGCAAAGCCAGGAACTGAAATTTGCACTGGTTATAAAAACTGTCTTTTGTGTGTATGTGTGTGTGTGTGTGTGTGTGCGCGCGCCTTTGCTTCTCCTCCCTGTTTGGTGATTGCTTTCCTCTGTCACAAGGGACACAGGATCACCCTCAGCATGGTGCACTCTGGTGTCTAGCACAGATTGCAGCAGCAGGGACAACTTCCACAGGCCAGGAGCACACTGATCTCAAGAGCAGGCAGGAATGGGATGCAGGCTTCCCTCCAGCTTCCCTTGTTTCTACTGTATTTGTCTTTCTTAATTAACCCTGCACCACGTTACTGACCCAAAGACATGGCAACAGCAGTGCTGAGAACTGCAGGGATTAAGACATTTGCGTTCTAATACCTCAGCCATGAGATCATAAATGCCCTTATGCTGTATTTTGTTATCCTGGGTTGATAATGGAGGCTGATAAAACTCCCACTTTCTCTCTGTATTCAAGTGAGTTAATGTGTCTGGGCTCGTGAGATCCCGGCAGGCGGAGAAAGCAACAGCAGAGAGTCCCCAGTCTCGGATGTAATCAAGTAATGAGGCTGTTTGAGGACATTACTTGTTAACATATTAGCAGGTACCAGGGGTAAGTGAGTGTTTATTTAGTCCTGGTGTAAAAGCATGTCTAAAATGATTTATGCTGGAAGCTGTTTCACAGCAAACAGGCTGCTTTCATGAAAGCAGGTCAATCACCATCTCCCGTCTGCCCTCATAAATCATATTCAGGTGCTAATGTAACCAAAAGGTTTATATAATCTGCACAATCAGCGTGGAGGTCTGGGTGGATACAGTAATAGCCTGCCTGCATTAATGCCTTCTGCCTCTAAAGGTTGATATTTGAGGGGAGTCAAATGATTGATTTAAAGAAGGAAGAAAAGAAATAAACTTCCATGACAAGTAACAAAGTGTATGTACAGTTTTCCAGCCACATTTTACACACACAGGAGTAACTTGCCACTGTTGAGATCTGCTGTTGGGACTGGTTTTGCATCAGGATAACTTTCATACATATTCTCTAACAGAAAGTGGAGTGTGATTTAAAGGTAACAATGACAGATACCAGAAGCACAACACTGTAAACTGGGATTTGCTTTCTATGTTCCCCAAATTTCTCTGGTTAAAGATTAGTTTCACATTATTGAACTCTTTTTCATACTGGTGGAGGATTCCTTTGAGAGATGATATAGGTCTGGAAGGACTTTCTGGACCTACATCCAAAACATAACTTCATTAAGTTCCATCTTGAAAGTTGCCACAGATAATTTTTTTCTGCTGTTTACTTCTTCATCCTCCCTCCTCTTCCTGAGGAATGTTACAAGACCACATTTCCCTTCTTCCCAGTTTTAAGCTTGAACAAATTCATTGCCAGTTTATATTGGTAGCCAGATTTTATCCTATTTTTCGTGTTCTCTTTCCTATGCCAACAGTGTTAGTTTAAATAGCTTTTCTCTCCCACATGTATTTACCACTGGATAGGTTTCTACCTTGGGTCTTCATGAGGTCTTAGACCACAGGACACATAACCCCCATAAAATCTTCCACTTTCTTCAGACAAAAATCTTATTTTAGTTCACATTAGTCAATTGGTCTCATAAACCAATTTGGATCAGTCTTACAATGTCACATATCCTTGAACAGCACACAGCTCCTACTTACAAAGCTGCAGCTCCCTCTTTTGCTAACAGCACTGTTAGTACTGAAAAGAAGGTTTCAAAATATTGTACCATAATACTTTGATTTGGGAACAATGCTTTATGAATACAACAGGTGCACATATTTTTTCTGAGGAGTAGCATCATGTTGCAGGTTTGCTGAAAGTGTCTGGAGACTTACTGATGGACCATGAAGTCCAGACTGGAGGTAATGACTGTGCTTGGACTTCAGTTGTTAATTGCTCTTCATTATTTGTTTCTTATGAATCCTATTATGCCATTATAAAGTCATAAAGCATTAGGAATTTAATAGGGACACAGGAGGGATACTGAGCAAAATAAATAACCAGCCATGGGCAAAGATCAGTAAATATTTGGTATGAGCAGATTGAAGTTAACAAATAATGTTAAAACTTAGTTTTACTTCTGTTAGTGTTTGGTGACTAAATGTAAGTAAGAAAAGAATTTGTGGAAGCATTCAATAATAAAGAAGTTTTTTTGTGTGTGACAAAGTTAATGAAGTTGCCCTCTGTGGTATTGTTCGGGGTTTTTAAAAATTTCTTTCCCCATCACAACAACCCACTTTTTGTTTTTGGTAATACTCTGTACTATGTTAAGGACAGACAAGTTTTTTTGTACGAGCTGCACCTCTTACAAAAGCAAATAAAAATTATTAAGTCAATCCAGACTGTATAACAGCTCACAGAGACTCAAGAAGGTCGAGTTTGTTTGATGTGCATCATAGACAAACAAAGCTGCATCTGCAAGGTGTGTGGTAGTTCCAGTTACAGAACATGCTTGTGACAATTCCTGTATTATGTCCCTTTTAGTTAATTTATGTCAGACCAAAAGAACCCTTTACAGCAAGCAGGGGTGCTGCTCAGCTGCTAAGAAAGCTGGTTTGTGAAGAGCAGGGGCATGGTGAGTCCAGAAAAATCCAGGTCTATATGTTAGGTACATAAATGAGATGTTCTTTCTTCCTTGGGAAAACTGATTGCAGCATGTTCCGAGGAACAGGGACTTCCAAATGTTCTAGTAATTGACTAGAAAATGTTTAGACAATGACTTCTTGCTTCTACAAGAAAGTAGTGGCATCAGTCCTTCTTGGTTTTGTTTATTTGTTTTGGGGACTCTAGAGAAGATGGTGGGAATCACAGTCAGTGCTTGTATCACCTTGTATTTTTCATGCTTTATTTCATTCCTGTTAAAGTAATTGAGGTAATGTGACAAGGGTCATTGAAAATCATTTTAAATATTCTTCTCAAGTCTCTTTGAGTTGTGTATTAATTAGGGTGTGAACATGGCTGGGTGTTGGTTTGGGTGTTTGGCCACCACTGATGCCAAGTGTTCTCCAGAGATTTGCTGCATGATGTTGGGCAAGTCTTCCTGCCCCGCCAGCCTGTTCTGTTTTACTTGAAGTTCCTTGGCACTGATGTTTCTGTCTGGCTGTAGGCATGGCTTCCATTCAGCATGAGGATGGGGGGCCTCAAACTACACAATTCCAGTACAAAAACCCAAATTTACAGTAAGACTGTTTATTGCACATAATGGATCAGCTTAACTGTGTCATTTTCATTCTGAGAATCTCATTTAGGCATCAAAGCCATCACCACAGGATGTAAATAGTCTTTCAAAAATTAAGTAAAGATGACACACATGAGCTGATTTTTAATTCTTTTACTCCAAGTCATGCACATATTGTGGCTTTTTTCTATGACAATTTATTTCAATTTTATTCCTTTCTCCAATAATCATTTATTGACTTAAGCCATTTGTCACTTAGACAATCACTGTGATCTTTAATTCTGACTTAAAAAATCAATATAATATGAGACATAATTAATGTACCTATTGCCAGTGATTAGAGAGGTCTACCCTGATTGTCCAGCCAGCAGCACACATACAAAGAAAAATGCTAAAAATTGCTTTTTGCCATTACTAGTAAAATATACAATTAGCCATCAGGCCAATGGGAATCACTTGTCCTAGAAAGGAAAATAATACAGAATGGAACAGAAAATGGAACTCCCTGGATTGATATCCTCAGTTGTGATTAATTTAACCAAGATAGCTGAAGAGATGTTGTGCAATAACCTTAAACAAGATAACTGTTGTTTAAAAGACCAAAGTTAAGGAAACAAATTTCACCCTTTCACTAAAGGTCAAACTACCTGACTCCTAAAACAGACCCAGTGAATAACCCTGCTGCCCAAGCTCCTGTGACAGCCTTTCCTCAAGGTCATTACATGAATGTAGGGTAATGTTTAACATAGCTGGGAAGAGAAAACAGGAGGAAGTGGGATGTGGTGCTGGCAAAGGCATACACATGATCTCTCTGGTACTGCTAAACTACATTGCAGGGACTGAGGGGACACGTCCTCCATGCCCTGGGAGAAGTCCCACGTAAAGGTCAGGAACAATAGGAGCCAATGCTCCTTCATTTCCTTAGCATGGTTTTGTTACTGCCCACGTGTGAAATAAATATCCCTGAGTGGCCAGCCAGGCAGCAGCCACAAGTTTTTTCAATGTATAATAGCACTCATCCATTAACTATAAATAATCTGTATTTATCCAAGGGGTCCTTAACAAAGCCATGTGTACATTGCACAGAGCATTAGGCTATCAAGGTATAAACTATTTAAAGCAGCCAGTGTTTGAATTGTCATTTCTCAAGTTTAACATTATGTTGTTTCAATATCTAAAGCCTCCTTCCCAATGCAGCAAAAATGCAAAACACATTGAGAGAAAATGTAAAACATACTAACTTGATTATTATGAGTGCTCTGGATTGTGTCACAATTCACTATTAATTTAGACCACATTCCAGTGGCTTCTCCCTTCCCTCTGCATTCTGGACCAATCTGTCAGGGAACTACACCACCGATTAAATAAAAAATGTATATTTGCATCTATGCATTTTAAAGTCTGCTGCTTGGAGGAAATATTTGGGATATCAGTTTAGGGAACATTATTTTCCATTAGCAGCTAGAAGTGATAGACTGATTTTGAGGGTCACTTGCATAATAAATTTCTTCTTGGCATCAGGGACATCCACATGGTCAATTCTGTGAATACCATCATGGGCTTCATGATGAGGTTTGTCTCACCTCCTCCCACCCATTAACCACCATTAACCAAAAGAAGGCTAAATCCCCTCACTGAGAAACTGCTGCAGCCAGAACCAATTTCTTTGGGAGAGGTGGAATGGCCTTGTGGTTACAGCTCCAGAATATGGTTCAGCAAAACTGGGTTATGTTTTTGTCTCTTTTATAGATTGCGAATCATTTATTCTTGTCCATCTGCAAAGTGAATAAAATGAATTTTCCTGTTTTCTCAGCTTGAGAACATAAATACTTTGGGGTATGTTAATCTTAGCCAGTCCTGTGACAGTACTAGGCACAATGGGATCCTCCTCTAAATAGAACTATTGTGAATGTAGTATTTATTTAGGGTGTTTTGACATCACTGTGTCCAATGCAGCTGTTGGAAGGAAATGCAAATAATGCATATAATCAGATTTTTTTAAAGGGTGTTTTATAGGGGAGTTTTGCTGATTTTTTTGGGCACAGATTATGCAATCAGTATGGCAGGCATGTATTAAAGAGGCAACAACTATTCCTGGTCATCTCTGTTGCTCATTCACAAGTTGAAAAGTCAATCTTCAGAGCACCTTTTAAAAGTCTCACTCCAGCCAGCAAATTGCTCAGAATTCACCCTACATAGCAACAAAAGGACAATGTCATGGCTTATCTCTACCAGAACACTGGACAGATCCCTCTCAATCCATGAGGTTTTGATGTATTTGTTTTTTTGTTCTTGGTGGTGGTAGTAAATTTTGGACAAAGAATTTGGGATCCAAATTGTTCATAGCTGGACAGCCCAGCTTCAATGTCTCTCTCCAGTTTGTACCCAGAGGGGGCCATAAACACCCAGCTGAGCACTCCCATCTAGTTTCCTGCATATGGGAGAAGAGCACGTCCCTCAGGGAAGACATCAACTGCTTGAGTCACTGTCAATGTGCTTGGGACAATAGTTTGAAGGATTAAGTGAGAGACCAAAACAAACCAACTTTGTGATCTGTGCTAGGAAAATCCCATAGGTACATCTCCTGAATAGCAGAGGTTTTCAAAGCCTGCCTAGGGTGGTCTAACAGTGGAGTCCTGACCCCAGGGAGAGCGAAGTTTAGCAGATACATGGCAGAGATTGGGGAAGATCCTTCCCTTGCTGAGTGGTTCTGCTTTAAAAATGACCTCTTCTCTCTCCAGAGACACAGGCCTTTTGTGGGCTGATGTTCAGCTGCTCCTCTGAGGGATAAAACCAGATTATGCAGGGTTTGCTCTGCGAAGACTGGAGCTGGGTTCCAGCCTGATATCTCAAAGAAAGTCATTAGCTACGGCTCCAATGTATCCTTGTTGCTTTCTGCCCTTTGTTGTAGTGCCTAAGCGAGGACACTCATCTCTCTACACTCCTGCTGTATCCTACAGCCCAGCAAATACCTCCAGCAGTACTCTGTCAACCCTGCTGATCTTTTCCACTGACTGGAGAGGGAGCCTGATGCAGGTGTTTCAGTGAAACTTATACAATCCAGATGTAAATCCAGTGGCAAGTCCCTCAGGATTAGACATGTCTGGAAATGAACATTATTGGGCTGATAAGATTTCTGAGCATTTTTTCCACAGGAAACCCACTGATTTTCATCTCCGGGTTTGGCATGCAAGCTCCCTAAGGCTCCTGGAGAGACATACCTTGGATTGCCTGTGACAAGATATGAACAGGAGAGCTCCAGCTGACCCAAAGGGCCAGGCTGGGATGGCAGTTAGGAAGGAAAAAAACACTCCATTCTTTATTGTCGACTTTGAAAATGTGTTCAGGAAAGGATTAGAATGTCAAGATTATAATACTGGTTGCGTAAGAATCGCTGTTTGGAGGAGTCATTTTTTGGAGAAAAAGCTGAGAGAAGAGACCATTCACTTCATTCCTGCAGATACACAAATAAAAAGGATCAGCTAAACCACAGACAAACCCCGTTTTGCTTTTGCAACTCTTCATTTTTTCCATCAGAACTCAGACCATGGAGCTAAAATCCTAAGTAATGAAAACCTTCCTTGCAGCCCATGGCTGTGCAGTGCCCTAGACCAGGCTGAGATTGAAGTCAAATGGAGTTGATCCCCAATTCTCCAAGCTGCAGCAGGGCAGGCCATGGTCTGAGCTTCAGTCTTCACAGAATTGAAACTGCTGCAGTGGGACTGGTTTCCGGGCTGATGTTTTTCATCTCTCAGTTACTGAGAGCCTGAGAGGAAGCAGAGAAACGTTATCAATTCCCTCTGCTCCAGACCATCCGTCTTTCTCTGCTGGCATACCTGACAGCCTGAAAATGATCAGGTAGCAGCTGCTTTTTGATTTCTTCTCTTATCTCTAATCCACTGTCTCATGAAATGGCACGTTAATGCTTTAAGGACGTTCTAGCCAGGGGAGTGTGCTTTCCCCTCTAGCCAGCAGGTAGAGCCAGCAAGCCTTGCATCGTGTCACAGGTTAATGGCAATTTCACAGAAACCTGGATAAACAGATCGCTTCCTCTCTCCCCCTTCCTCCCTCAGAGAAAGTCCTGACTCTAACAGTAATCCTAAAAACCTGTACAGGGAATGAAGCATCTCACAGTTGGAAAATACTTGCACAGGTGACCTTCCGTAATGAAGATTTCAGCATTTGCTCAAGTGACTGCACAAGTAAGACCAGGAGATGGGAATCTCATTGGATGTAAATCAGCATCCAAACTGAGCCAGCTCTGTTTTTGGGGTTTTTCTTTAAGCAGGAAAGCAGAAAACAAAAAATAATATCTTGCATTTTTCCCCTTACATTGCAAGGGGTGGAAGGCCCAGGAAAGGCTGCTCTGGGCATGTTTGAAGCCGTGGTCCACTTGTTTCTTCTTCTCCACTGCAATCATGACTTTGAGTCATTATCTTCTTTCTTAAACATTTTAAAGTGTCACACCAGAATCTCTTTTGGCTCAGGAGCTTCACACTGGCCACTACCTGTGTGCTTCAGTCCCCATCAGAACTCACCTGCCTGTCCCATAGTCAGGGAAATGGCCTTAAACCATGTGTTTTACAAAAAACTACACTTCAACTTGTATAAAATATAGTGTTATATCTAAGATAAAACCTAAATAATTCTACAGACAGCAGTTATATAAAAAGACTATATAAAGAATTTTTCATTATAGCACATGTACACAAACACCTTTGATCATATTTGTGAATCCTTAAACTGTTGCATTTCAGCCTGTGATTAGTTTGAATCTTTTCATTTTAATATCATTAACGAGCATAGGTTTAATTTCTCATTTCAAAAACATTGCTGATATTATCACCAACATTTCACGTTTTATATAAAACATGTAGTTACTCTTCTTCCCCCAGTGCTTTTAAAATCCTTTTGAAACTGCTCTCCAGTCCAATTTCTAAGCTTTCCCAGCACAGCCATTTACCCCTGATAGGCACAGTTTTTCAGAAAGAGGTCAAGGATGGTGAAAGTTGCTATCACATCACAAGAGTTGATAGTGCTACTTTCCCCTCAATGCTTTCTTTTGCTTGCCTTGCAAGGCCTCTTTCAGTTCCCTTGACCCCGCTGCCCCGCTCCTTTCTACTGATACAAGAGAATTAATAATAGAGCTCCGGTTTTCACCGGAGCTGCACAACCACTGGGATGTGGCAGGAAAACACACAAGCAAACGCTCAAAACAGCAAAGCCCCCCACCTCCTGAAATCCATTTTCCTTGATGCCTTTGATCTGGGGCAGGTGGGAAAGAAAGCAAAAGGTCTTTGGGAGAATTATGACTGCAATGCCTTCCTAGGTGGCACAGCCGCTTCCTTGAGAGTCACTGTGCCATTAATGGCTCCTTTGTGCCAGTGTGTATCAGACCACCAAGGCATTTACCCAAAGGCTAGAGTGTGTGTAGAATAAAAAGTAACATTTTGCTGCTTCTTTCTGAAGGTCAGATTCATTTCAGTCACACAGCAGCTCACGCTCAGGCAGATGGGTAATGGGACAGCAGATTGGGGGAAGAAGAGGTTTTCTCATCTCTGTTCTGTGGGAACAGCCATGACTTCTCACATAAATGTACTCTCCCTCCCCCACCCCAGTTTCCTTAAACCACTGGACACACCCCCTTTTGATCCACCTTCCAAAATCCACTATCAAAGAGAAACAGCTTGTCTCTTTCCAGGATGCCATTGTGGCCTAAAAGGCCAGCACTGAAAATGTTTTTTCACCCAGCTCTGTTCATGTTTTCTGCTGTTGCAGTTGTGTCTTGCCAGGACTGCCAAAGTTCTGAGTAAGACTTGCAGAGATTACATATTGGACAGGTGATATGGGTAGCCTTGTATCAGTTGTGCCAGAAAGGTTCAAAGAACTACGGAAGTTCCCTCCCAGACTTGTGAAGAACCTTTAAAAAGCAGAAGTCTCTGAAAGTGGTGTTTAGCATCTAATGGACTGAATGGAGAAATGAGCAGGTTGTACAAAATCCTTCAGAGTGCTTTGCCCTATCAGCGGTGTCAGGCATGAGGAAACTAATTGGAGCTGAGCAGAGGACAGACAGATTCTTCTAGAGAAATCTCTGGGCCCCTTGCTCTATCGTCCTGCTCCTGCCACCTCCTTTCCTTCCCTGGGGCCTGGTACTCATCCACAGACCACAGCCATGCAGTTTTGTCCATTCCATGGGAGAGTGTGGAACCTCTTGTTGTGGAGGACATGTTCAGGAATGCTTTCAAACTATATGGAGGCAGAAAGGCTGCTGAATTTGCCTCAAGCAGTGCAAAAGCTGTCTTAAAACAAAGGCAGAAATGTGACTATCAGGTCAATCTGTCCTGTATCCAACTACCTTTCTTTGAAGAGAAACACAAGTGCATCATTTCCCCATTTTTCCTGAGTCTCCAGCCTGTGTCTTCAGCCCTTTATAGTGAAGGCTGAAGACACAAGCACTGAAGTGCTGGGTGTCCAAGGCAGTGTTTGAGTGGAATTTCGATTTACTGCCACAGTGGCTGTGGAAAAGTCATCGTACTTTTTAGACAAAAGAAAGAAACAGACAAGAAAAATATCAAGGGGATGGTAATATGTCTTTATAAGATCTTTTCTGATAAATTCTCAGTAAAGTCCAGGGAAGGCCATTCAGTCTGAATAGAAAAAAATATACATGAACCCATGATCGTTAGGCTGGCGTGACTTCTCCAGTCTCGTGCATCTGTGAGTGAAGTATTGAAACTGGAAATTGAGAATGCTTTCTTTCCCCAGCTATCATTCTCAGACAGCACTGCTCAGTTGTGTAACTCCCTGAAGACATTAAAATGTCTTTCCCTTCCTGTAAGAAAAGATTTTATTTTCCCTTTCTTAAGACATTAATTACAGGGTCACTGACTTTGGCAGATTACTTGCTAAATTGAGTTGCATCCCGATATCCTATATTTTATTGGGATGACCACCCATCTTGACACCCAGCTTGGGCTTGACCTAAGATTATCCAACAATGAAATCATGACTCTTTAAAGGGAGAGGATGAATGGCTGCTCTACAGTGATCTAAGATCACTGAACAAAGCTACAAGCACTCACCTTTCTCCAGCTCCTGCTCATATGGACCAGCTTCTACTTTTGTCTCAACACCAACAATCACAGAGTTGCATGGGGAGTTTAATCTACTAGGTGATCTGTCTAAAAAAAAAAAAAATTCAAACTTTGCAAATGTCTTCTTGTTAGGGTAGTTTTAAGCTGGATAAAAGAGAAGGACCAAAACTTCCATAACTATGATTGTCACCACGAAAAGGTCACAGGAGTAAATGCCTGCTCTGGCATAGCAAGGTCCTGGTGAACTTTGGGAGAGCTAGTATTTCCTCCTGGGAATGGAAATTCCCCCAGGAATGGACCACAGGAAAGCACAGGAGAGCTGTGAGCCTCAGATCAGGTCAGTATCTCCACTGCACAGAACTCTCAAACCAAGAAATGGCACTCACCACCTGACCCAGGTAGGGGCTCAGATGGAGCAGCAGAAAGAGCTCAGGTTTGTCTTCTCAGACCAGCAGTAGATTCATGTGGAAGAGGGCACACAAGCTGGTTCCTGGGTTCAAAAGTCTTTCTCATCCCTTGCTTTCAGATCTTGGTCTCTGGTTTTATGTGACACAGATGCAGAGCCATTGACTGGATTGCCATAAACCCTCACTATTCTACTGCCCATTATCAAACTGAAACAAGCTCTCTGGTGTTTTAAACTGAGAGATTTTTGTAAAAGAAACCCAAAAAACAACTTTTCAGTTTGTGTTTTGAAGTTGATGATAGACAATACCATAATTTAGTAGCTATGACCACAATGTGATTTAATACAGAAATTCAGCCTTCCCAATGCTTAGTGGAAAAAGAAGTGGCAGAGATTTTTATTTCCCCACCTGCAGGGAGGGGCTGAAACCCCAGGTGGGGACAACCCCTGGCTGCAGTTTGGGATCAGCACAGTGTCCTTGCAGAGTCGTGGGTCTGGCTGGGGCATTCCTTCATCAATAGGCACCATTTATCACCAGGATGCGGCTGGGTTCCAACAGCGACAGAAGGAAAACACTGGCAATGTTTTCATTAAAAGGTACAAAAGATTTGCAGTGTAGCTGACAGAGGCCATATGTGACCTACTCAGTGTTCAGCAGGGCTGATAAAGAGCAAAAGGAGTGTCCTGTGAAGGTAAAGCTATACCTCACCTTAATGAACAGCCACTCAGGGGTAGGAGGTGGGAGAGGACGATCAGATTTCCTCTGACCTGGAGTTCAACTTCTTTGGATGCAACCAAGAGTGGCTGAGATAGCAAGGTAGCTCAGAATAAAGAGAGTGAGAAAAGAGGGAGACCCTTTTTTTCTTCCCAAATGGAAAAGCTTGGCCTGGGGCTGTTCACAAGCTGCCAGCAGGAGCAGTGATCTGCATGCAGACCACTGTGTTCTGCATGTTACAGCAAAACCTTACCAGGAAAAGAACCAGGATGAGTGCAAAAATGTCTCCTGTTTTCACAGGTGGAAGCATTTTAGAGGTGTGGAGGAGCAAGAGCTACCCATTTCCACCCTGGCAACTTTGCAAGTCAATTTTACACACCCAATCAGCTGTGGCAATGGCCATGAGGAGCATCACCAAAGCCTTGGCAGACAAATGAAGTGCCCTATCACCTTGGGCTCTGTCAAGAGTTCAGAGAGCTGCATCTCCTCTTCTCATCTTATATCAAGGACACACAGAAGTGGTATAGGACTGTGGGCAGAAATTAAGACAGTTTCTTACAACAGGGAGTCTGCTCTTTTCTAGCCTCTTTTCTAACCTCAACATAAGATGCCCATCAGTCCTGTTCACTTTTCTGCTACTCTTCCCATCTACCTGATCTGCTGCATTTTGCCTGACATCCCTTAGTTATGTGTTTACAGAATGTTTCATATTTGGTACCTTTTATTTCATTCTAGTGTTTTCAGCTGCTACTGTGAAATCACTTTAAAAAAAAAAAAATCTTACTGAAGCAGCACAGGAAAGATGGTCTGTACAATCATACCAGACGTGAAAGAAGAAGGAAACAAACCTCGACCTTACTTTCTGCTGTTGAAAAACACTTGAGTAAATCCAAACATTTCCTCAAAGTTAAACCAGAGGTCAGGGATAGAGGAAGAGACTTGAAGTTGCTTCATTCCTTGAATGGAATGGAGAGGCTTGAAATCAGAGTAAACTACAGCTTGCTTGCAACTCCCGGCACTGACACGGAGCCAGCTCTGGGGTGGCACTTGGCAATGCTCAGTCCAGCCAGACCAGAGGCTGTAATTCCTCTGGCTGAAGGCATTTGAGTGCCAATTCACCTGCCAGTGGCTGGCCCTAGTTACAGCAGTGCTATACAAACAACACTGCAAATGTTTTATCAATTAGGCATGTGAACCACAGAGAGCTGAATGTCCCCACAGCTAAAAGGTTAATATAAATAACTATATTTAAAAACATTATTTATTGTTTCTTCAAGTAGCAGGCCTTCACAGGCTCTGTGGCTGGGATATGGTTTCACAGAGTTTACATGGGCACTTGTTGAGGTGTGTGGGGGGAAGGTTTGTGTTCCAGCATCCTGACACCCTCTGCTTGTATATCACTTGTTACTCACCTCGCTCCTGCCCTCTGCTCGCCTCCTTCACTGCCCCATCTGTGCAAAGGAGGCTTTGTAGAGCTGGCAGGGTCGGTGATTAATTACACAAAGACAAACAGAGTTAATATTCTTCCTGGATAGAACTAATTACTCAAGTGTTTGCTTTTATAAACCTCAGATTGATTGTTTCAGAGACAAATCAGTCTAATTGAAAAGACCGTTTGTTACCAAGAGAGGAAAAATAACATGTTTGTGCATCATGGACTGGGGGGGCTTTTTTTCCTCTCCTTTTCAAAAGGGAGGCAGTGAAAGAGCTGGTGCATATTGTTGCACCCTCACTGGACATCAGAGTGGCTGTGCCTCAGCCATTCCCAGACCATTTCCCCTTTCACACAAGCTGTTATTTCTCTCACCAGCACTTTGTGGAGGATCATGGGGTGTGACGTGGAGGGTATGCACATACTGAAAAGCAGTCCCAGCCCAACATGCTCAGGATTTAGCTGAACAAAGGCAGGAAGAGAGAAGGGGCACAAGAGACACTCATGTCTTTTTCTTGTATATTCTCTGAATCAATTCATGAAGCCTCTCACATCTGGGGAACTGAAAACAACTGGCATATCATTTCTACTCCAGTGCACTCAAAACACTTTACTGCCTTTCTGCTGCCTTAGTCTGGTGTGTCAACTCCTACTCTCTCCTCTCCTTGGCACCTCACCATCTCAGAGCACTTTGAACTCCTTTGTCTTTCCTTGCAGCCAACCCTCTCTGATGTCTCCTTTCACTGATGTCTCCTCTGACCCTTTTCATTTGTATTTGTTCCTTTCCAGTAGATTTAAGCAGACAGGATTGGATTCATGGAGCAGCCATGGGACGAGAAAACTGCCTGGATGCCATAACAGAAAGCACTGACACATGAGACAAGGTACAACAGAGAGCTGGCATGAAATGCATGCCTGGGCCCTTCACCCCTGAGAAACCTGGCAAGGAACTGGAAAAGGGGCTGCATTTCAAGAGGAACCTTGAGTATTGCTATACCAAGGTGTCCAGGAATGTAGGCTGAGGTCAGGCATCAATCTCCAGCTCCTGATCCCAGTACTGACCTGCTCTGCTAATGCCTGCATCACTGTCCACATGGTCTCTTGGGAGTGAAGGGAAGAAGTTCTTACTGTGGAATGGGCTTGTGTGTGAGCAGGATACTTGCAGGCCATTCAGTTCAGGTTACTCTTAGCTAGGGAATTACCCTGGTCATGATAATGCAGGAGGCAGATGAGTTCTGTGCCCTTTGTCATGTGGACCAGCAGACCACTTCGCATTTTTGGCTCCAAAAATCTCTCAACAGAGATGCATTCCATCAGTTTGCTCCCTGCTGGCTGTCACCTGAGTGAGGCTGCAGGACACGAAGGCCACCTTCCATTCTGGCTAGAAGTAACCACTCTTAGATTATCCTTGCTTAGTGGTGACTGAGACAAGGGAAAAGCACCTCCAAGCAAGTCAACTGCACAGAGGCTGAGGCACCAAGGGACAGGAGGCATTTCTAAAGAAGATGATGTAGTACAGGAGCAGGAGGCTGATCTGAGAGTGAAGTGGCAAAACAGCCCCAGGAGCTCCCAGAGGAGGCATGAGAGAAGCACCAGAGACCAGGCAAGAGTTACTGGCATCATCCTGGGGGAGAAAACATGAAGGCTTTGCAGGCAGAAGGAGAACCATATGCAAAGAAACCATCTCCCACTGCTAGTTTTCAGCTGCTTGTTTTCAGCTGTGCTTGGGAAAACACAGCAATAGGGTCATTCTTCATAAATAAACACTCATAGCATCCGCTGCTTCGCCAGGGAAAATAACACTGCAGGCATGTGCTAACTAGCCCTGTCTGAGAGGAACAGAAATCTCACTGCTGGATTAAGCTGGGAAAGAAGTGGAGGAAAGCTCCAATAAAACCAGTCTGGCCCTGTTGCTGTCCAGCTTTTTTTTTTTCTTAAATAAAAAAAAGATTTAATGAAAATTTCTCCATTCTCCACCACCACCAAAGTCAGGTGAGCATTTTGCACCTTGAAAGAATACAAACCATAAAGCAGACAAATACTTTTTCAGAAATGTTCTCATCAGGCAATTAGCCAGCCCTCTTCTTAGGCCATGACAACAATTATGGCACACTGCTGCCTCCTGCACTTTGACTTAGGATGAGAAAGCCCAGCAGTACCCTGTAAATCCCAACACTGCTGACAGCCAAAATCAGGAGCAGCTCATTCCCCTGGGAAAAAGATTTGTGAGAAAGGTGCTGAGCTTTCCTTACCCATATGCTTTCTGTTCTCACTACATCTATGCCTTCACCTGCTTTTTGTTTGTCACAAAATTCATGTGTGAGAGCCTAGAACTGAGAAGAATTTTCCTTTTCCTTCCCCACTTCCCCTCCCTCAAAAAAAAGACACTTCTAAGTATTTGAGCATTTTCTTACAAAGGGCTTTTCTCCAATTCCTGGCCTTCCCTTGCTGTTCCTCCCTTTTGTTCTGGATGAATTATATGGTGTCAAGTGTCCACAGCAGCCATCCCTGCTCCAGTCCAGCACTGCAACGTGCAGGAGATGCGTGGTGGAGAGGGAAGAGTGCAGAGAGAAAGGAAACTACCGGATATTAAAAATTGCTGACCCTTTACAATCACTAATGCTGAGAGAGGATATATTTTTCATGTGGGAGGGCTGGGCAATTTTCACAAAATTGCCAGGCTGTTTGGTGATCAGGCAGAAATTCAACTGCAATAACATGTTCTCCAGTTTCCTAGCTGAATACCAGGAGGTTTGGAGGTGAAGCCACAAAGGTTGACACGTTTGATCAAACCTTTCCTGCTCTTGGCAGGGGTTATTGCTCTGAGTGTGATACACATCGTTATGGAGGTAACAACAATAACTTTCCTCCTTCAATTTCAGGGCTGGTTCCACAGAAAGCACCTGCTGGTACTGCTGTAATGGAGAAATGCTGCAGAGCAACAGCCTTTCCCCAGGCTTAGTGGGAGCAGTCAGTGGAAATTATTTGAGACATCTGCTCTTTCCCTGTTTCACTTGCAGCTATCATTTCTCATTTCTAGTTGCTAATAACAACCACCAGCCTGATCAGCAGTAATTCCTCTCTACATATTGCAAAGAAAATCAGAGTGGGAAAAGCAAAGGACAGGGAAAGGCAAGGCTTGCCCAGCACCACCCAGGAATCCAGTGGCATACAAGCAGATCTCTTGATGCCTGATTGCCTGATTCAGCAACAAAACCCAGAATAAATGCTACCTGACAGTAAATGTTTCTTAAGCATGCATGCACCTATACACAGATGGCAAGGTAAAAATTGTTCATAATATTTGGTAACAGTGCTGCAAATTAGTACATGCCAAAACGTTTTCCAGAAGCAGCCCCAACTTTCCCTGTTAAAAAGATGACAATTGAGCCACTCATCCTTGCAACCACTTCCCTCTTGCTCTCCTTCTTCCTGACACCCCAGTGACCTTATCTCATCATTGAATGCCAAAAGCCAAGCCCCAAATAAGAAGAGTTTTCCCAAGTGTTTCATGACAAGAGGTTTGTGGAGATTAACATGCCTGAAACCAAACTGACTTATCAAAAATCAGGCTGCAGTGCTCTGGAATTTACTACACAAATATACAGCCTTTCTGCAGGTACTTCTGCTTTTTTATTTTAAATCTATGTAGTCTGTCCAGAATTCAGGAGAGGAGAGGAGAGGAGAGGAGAGGAGAGGAGAGGAGAGGTTGATTGGAAGAATTCCCTGCTGCTGTTTCATCCATTGAACAGGCAGACACCTTGCAGGACTCATATTTCAGTTTTTCAAGCACAGTGTAGTGCTGCACCAACCCCCTCCAGAATATCTACAGAACTATTACAAAGAAGTCCTCTTTCCAACCCTTATCTCACAGAAGAATGAGAGAAAGTGGTAACAGAGAAGACACACCATGATTTTTCTCTTCCTGTTGCATTTGTATTCTGACATCCTATAATACCATTCTGTAACATTGTGTCACATGCTGAATGCTTTTCTGTGAAAATAAAAACATGGAAACATGATTTTTGCTTCAGGAGAGAACAGCAGTTGATAGAAGCACTTTGTGGTCATATATGGCTACTGTAAATTTTATTGAATTTGAAACAGACACTGAGAGGCAAATCACTTTGCAGATGTCAGGGCAATTTGATCTGCTAGGAACTTGATCCTACAAGCTTCTGCACTGCACCGACTTTCAAACATTAGGAAACTTTGAACATCTGAAACAATCACTAGAAGTTAAATGTTCTGGCTTATTTGCAAGCGCAACCTTGTAGTCCACAGAAAGGATTTGAGGATTTGACCAAACAAAGATCAGTCCCTCAGCCTAGGTTTAGCTGCACTGTCCAATTTAGAGACAGAAACAATGTTCAGATCAGAATGCCACTAGTCAGGAGAGACAGATCCATACTGGTCACTCTGGTCTGTGGCTCAATCCTCAACTTGCTGTGTGACTGGAGGCATGTTTGGGAATGCTGCTAATGCAACAGGTCTCACCCCAGCAAGATATTTTTCCACCTCTGAGATGTTGAGAGTTTTAGCAATTACTCTTTTGAGGTCCTTCTGAGACAACACACAAAAGAAAATTATTATTTAGGGTAACCATATTTTCATAATTAAAACTTGGGAATTTTTAGGGTCAATATTTCTCACGACTGCAAAACAGTCTGAATGCCCTTTCTATGGTCTTCTGAAAATGTCAGCTTTCGATTATGCCTCAACATGTATATATTTCTCAGAGAAAGGACATAGGGATTTATTTTGCCAAGTAACACCACATTCTGATGAGGTTCATTAATATAGCTGATGGGAAAAGGTCATCTCTGTCCTTGCACTAAATACCATTCTTTTGACATTTGGATTTCAGCCTCCACTAGGGTCAAAGAGAGAGAGAAAAATGAAAACCACCAAAGTCTTAGAGGATGTAAATACTTAAAAAATGAAAAAAAAAAAGTCTTTTTTTTGTTCATAAATCAGAACAAACCCTATAGTGCACACCTTCACAGCTGCACATTCAGGAAAAGGGAGACTGACTGGGCCAAGGGCATGAGGTTTAGATTTCCTGGAAAGTACCAAAGGAGCTCTTTAAAAAGCAGCTATTTATCTTCACCTGAAAAAAAGAAAAAAAATCTCACAAATTTCAGGACACCACACTAGAGGTTCACTTTGACCCAGTGAATCAGAATTTTTGACTCAGAATCTCCTTCACACACATTGAACAAATCCCACTTCAAGCAGAGGACAGGATCAGAGTGGAGCTGTAGTGAAACAGATGGAATGGAAAATGGGAATTTTGGGAACTCTTTCTCACATCTGTTTTTTGCCCATATCTAATGGGGATGCTGGGTGCACCTTTCTCAAACAGCTACGGTCCTGCTTTGCTCAGGCTTGCACCTTAAACAAACATTGTTTTGTTACAAGAATTAAACACTGATTATGTTGAAATTAGTTAACAGGAAAACACTTGCATAAGACAGATTTTCTAAAGGAAGCTACTGAACAATGACAAAAACAAAGTTTTGTCTCACAAGAACTGGGCCATTGCTACCCAACTGCAGCGTATCAACTGCAGTTTGATAATATTTTCTCTCAAAAAAAAACTTCTTGTAAACCAAATTTAAATACTGATATGAAAAGCCTAAGAGTTTATTACCTTGATGTAGCACTAGCATTCCTGCTCAGGAGGCCAAAATCAGGAGGTAATAGTTTTAAGCCAGAAAATCTCTTTGGAGAGTAAGATTGTAGTAATTCTTGAGGATTTTTTTTCTTAGCTTCATAGCATGAAAACATCCTGCCATTACGTAGAAAGTAAGGCTCTACATCAGCAGTTTATTCCAAGTTATTCTCTTTTGACCTGCCTCTGAGCCAAGCCCCAAATTTAATGTTCAATGCTTGAATCATGCATTACAAGATAAAACAAAGTCCCCAGAGTCCTCCACTCCACTACAGCTATATAAAAATAAAATTATTTCAGGCAAAGAAGTCACAAACAAGCCAAACACAACAGGGCCATAACATGCAGCCTGACATTGTTGGCTCTAAACAAACAAACAATTGCACATTCATTTTGTCAAACATCTGAAGGGCTGCACTACACAGAGAGAAGAGTCCAGGGGCCAATATTCATTCCCAGGCAAGTCCATTGGCTTTGGTGGAGTTACTCAATAGGCTTGCAGAGCCATTGTGTGTCTCACTTCCAGCAGTCTCCAAGCACATCTGAATCACATTCTTCTGCTAACCGTTTCCTTTCCCCCTGCACAAAAGCAGCCCTAACATAGGGAGCAGCAAAAAGATCAGGCTTTGTTATCTTTTCTGCCTGCTCCAATATTTCAAGTGCTTTGGTGGCTCGCTAGTTCCCTTGAACAGCAGCCATTCCTTGGTTTATTTGGCATAAATTATGCAATTATGTTTCATATCATCACAAGGCATCCGCAAATGAATAGCAGACACCCCCTTGCACTCAGCCTGTTTAAACAGGATGCCGGCAGAGGAAAGAATGTGTAACACAATGACTCCACACTATTTCCAGTGGCAAGAGCCCTTTTACACCTGCATAAATAGAGCTGGTTGTACAGGCATTGTCTCTTCCAGCTACATGCCCTGCTGTTGTACCAGCCATTGTTTTCATTATGGCTTGGTGTGCTGGCCTGCCTTCTACAGGGAACTCATCCTCTACCTGAGTGGTTACCATTGTGAAAAGGTAAGTAACAATAGAAAGTAACAATATGTTGTAAATATCTTGCTGGAGCTATACAGTTTCACAGAATAGCACAGCAAAGTTTCACTGAGTGAACATGCTGCTGAACCTGACCCTCTTGTTGCCATAGAAGCAAAAGGCAACTCGTTTCAGGTCCTCCACTGTGCAATTTGCTATAAATTAGGGTTCTAGTGTCAATAGACTTCGGATTTTACTGGCCACTCTGCGTCTGAGCTCCGGTTGAACATTTCTGTTTATAGTTCAGGTGCTAGCCATAATCCTCAGCTTCCATCCAGGATCACTTCTGAGGCGTTCTCCTTCCTCACATCAGCTCTCCAGAGAGCTTCAGCAGCCTTTCTTTTCCTCTCTGATGAGGTCTGGCCCAGCTGTTGCAAATGGTGATGTGGTGGAGTCTGGGAATGAGATTGACCATCTTGGACATTCAGATGAATCACCTTGGACACCGAGCATCCTTCCAAACCTTGCCTGGTTGCTACCCAGGATTCTGATCTGGTCCTTAAATAGGCCATGGGTGCATGCTCTTGTTCAAAGGAATGACTCACCAAATCCTGGAGGGAAGCTCTCAAGAAAATAATGAGGGACCTTAACTGACTATTCTGTGTAGAAAAAGTGCTTCCCCAAAAGTAGCCATGTCAAGAAAAGGTTTTGTGTACAACTTGTCATGAATACACTGAAGGAGGAAAAAAAAAATAGAAAAAACATGAATTCTCCAGGCACTTCCAGATGGGAGGATGAGATGCCCCATCATCAGCTGTCAGCTGTCATTGGATGATCAGACAACTTTGATATTTAACACAGACCTTTAAACCAGATGCAGCATTAGATTAAAAACTATAAACCTGTTTAACTGTTTGGCATTATGCAAGGAACGGTTTGTTTAATTAGAAGGGATTTGGCAACTTGTTAGATTGTAAAATGTTTGACAATATGCCAGTCAGACCCTGCAAGCGATAACAGCAACATCAGACATGTACATGTTGTACATTTTGTGCCACATGTGTGGTACATTCTTCAGTGGAGCCATTCCAAAGCGGAATTTAACAGCTTGGGAAGGTGTCGGATGAACAATGCAATTGTTTTGCAAAATAGCTACTGCACAAAAAAAGGCAGTGAAGGATTTTTTGAGGCTAAATCCAAGCAGGACATCTGTAGTTTTGGCCCTCAGGGTCTCCCCCTCTTACTTTCTGCACTGGAGTGCTTGGCCCCTCACACACTGGGAAACTCTTTTACTCTTTTTTACTAACCCTTGGTACAAGACTCAAAGCACCTCACTTAAATCAGGCTTTTAATGGCTGACTGTCACATCCAGTTGAAAGAGATGGACAGACAAAAGACATTAAGATAAAATGCTCCTCCTGCAGTGACCTGGCTTTGCTGTGATTGCCAGTGAAGGACAAGACACAGCAGGATGGGCAGCAGGACATCCACCCACCCAGACATGAGAGAGCCATCCTCACCCAGGCATTTCTGCTCAGGTTATCATGCTCCCTGCATGTGCTTTAAAAAGGGAATGTTAAGTGGATACCAGCACAGTCCTTTGCCTTTTCAGTGGAGGCAGCCAATTTCATTGCATTGAACATGGTGATACAAAAATAAACAGATTGACAATCCAGTAATTTCACTGATTGGAAATGTGAAAGGAACAGGCCTTTTAGGGTTATATCAGGTAACACAGCTTCCAGCTAGAGAAGCCTTGTGTATTTTTTTTCCTGATCATTCAGAGTTCATTCTCTAGCAGAAAGGGAAACTGTAATAATGAAAAGTACATTGATAGAGTTGCTCAAAAACCGTGTTTGAAACAGGCAAATTTTGATCCAGCTTGGTTCAGCAAAACTTTCTGATTGCAGCAACTAAATTTTTGGCAAGAGAGGAAAAACAATTAATCATTTTTATTTCTTTCCTTTTGTTCTCTAAATGCTAAAATGTATGTGTCAGAGATAGTATTCTGATTTGCTATTTGAACATGAATATACATCAGTCACTGCAGTGCATTAATGTGTGCATCCTTCCATATTTAACATTATGTTTCAGCATTGAACAGAACATATTATCTTGAAGCCAATTCTGAATAAAGACATTTCAAAATATTGGAATTCTTTGCAGACTGAAATTTTGGTGTTTTGGTCAGTTTTTATTAAAAGCACATATGAGCAAACTACGTAAATCTTAAAAAATGTAATAATCTGGCTCAATTTCAGTTTCTCTTTTATTTGCTATCACACAGTTGGGTAATTTTATTTTTTTTTATATTATTTCCTAACACTTTTTTTTTTTCCCAGTAAGCTAATAAACCTGATTCCTGCTCCTGCTCTAGGTTACCCATTGTGCTGTCAGAAAGTCACTTCAGTGTTCTGTGCTTACATTCTCCACCAGGAAAATCCTACAGCTGGGACTTAGAGACTTAGAGACCTTGAGAGATGATACCAGCCAGATTTTCCTCCATTCTGCTTTTAAAGACTTAGAGAGGCAGAGTCTCCAAATCCAGGCAATCTATCCCTGTGGTGTTTTTTCCATCCCCTTAAAAAAGTTTTCCTCCTGTCTAACCCAAAACCACCACTGCAGCAATTTAAGCCCATCACTTCTTGCCTTATCCCCAGTGGACATGGAGAAGAGTTCATTACCTCCCTCTTTGCAGCAGTCTTTAACATATTTGAAGACTGTTATCATGACTGTCTCACAGTTGTCTTTTTCCTAGACTAAACAATCCAACTTCTGTCAATCTTTTTCACAGAAGTTCTACTTTCAGTCTTTCTCATCATCTTTATCATTTTCCACTATTTTCTCTTATTTTGTAGCCACCATCACCCTGTATTCGCTCTGGCACCTTCTTAGTTTTTATCTTTGTGATGGGAATAATTTTTCTCGAGTAGCACAAGCACCAGCTGGCACAATTCAGGCTTTGGTGATGGGGCACTGCTGTTACACCAGTAAATAAGAGCAGAATGCCATGAACCACATTATCAGAATGTGGAAATAACATCATCTGAGCCATAGACCTCAGGGCTCTATGTTAAAATATGGAAAGATTAAATGCCAGTCAGCTCAAGCTGATCATTGTCATGAAAGGCCTCTTTGCTTTGGTTTTTTTGTTTGTTTGTTTTGTTGTTTTTTTTTTTTTTTTTAATTTTATTTTCAAAGAATAATTCTAATGAAAAATTAGGTCTGTAAGCAAAACTTCTCAGGAAGTTGGTTGCCTTTGAAAATATTGGGAGGCATAGTTTTCAGGTCACAATAGTGATTTTTATTTTATTAAAGTCAACTGTTTGAAAATCTGAAATTGCTGGGAAAAAAAGAATGCCTGGCAAGTATGCCTAAGTATATGAAAACCACCGAGCAGGTCTTTAACTTGTGGTATGCATGCTATTTCCATCTGTGTCACTAGCAACCATTCCAGCAAACCACTCTGATCCAGTATCATAAGCAACAAACTTTACCACATCTATTCTCTTCCTAAAATACTCCCCAGAATCACCATGAAGTGACAGATCTGGCACGCCAGGGGTGACTAACATTTATGGTGTTCTCTGCACACAAGAACACAAGGTGTCTATTATATAAATCTGGGCTGTTTTCTTCATGCCCCATAGATCTCTGAATAAATACAACTTAAAAGGGAAGATAATTATTTCAGCACAAGTCTTAGGACGGAGATTTGGAGCAAGAAGGTAAATATTTATTCCTACATTTATTTCTTGGAAAGCTGTCTCCATAAACTGTTCCAGGCTGCAAATTCCTCTCTGAAAGCTAATTTCAGGCATATCTCAGATAGTTTCAGAGTGTGCTTTTGTTTCAGATAAGGTATAAATGCTTCAGAGACTTATCTGTGTCTCTTCTAAAGGTCTTCAGTTTGCAAAATTAAGCTATAAGTATTTTGACAAAGAAGTTCTACACCTGATTTTTTTTTCTACTTTTCCGTCCACTGAACTTAGAAGAACAATATTTAAACATAGGTAATGCAAGAGAAAGCAAAATGTTACCACTGGATATTGAAAGAGAACACATGGAGTTAAGGGCAAATTATCCCAACAGACCTGGTTTAGTGACACCCAAGCAATGGGTTCCAGGAGAAATTTGGTTTAAGCCAAGTTGTGCAGGAGGTCCTGCACAGGAGAGTCACTGTGACAGTCTCTGCATTTCCTTGCCCCTCTGCAAGGCCACGCTGACAGCAGAGATTCTGCCCTTTGTTTATTTTTGAATAATGCAAAAATATTGACGTGTTCACCTTTTCCAATAATTACTGTTGTTCCAAAAACTCCAGAGCACTGGTGTTGTCAGAGCAGTCTCCAGGGAGGTTGTGGGCAGTTGTGACCCACTGTTGTGTCCTCACCCAGACGTTGGGCACTCCACTACAAACCAGGCAGGCACAGGGTGACCAGTCCTTTGGCCAAGCATCTTGCTTTGCTGGGTATGACTCTCTTAAATATGTCTTCCATGTTTATGTTAAAAATTAATTCTGTTGAAAAAAAGAGCACCAAAGGCCTTTGGAAAAAAGTAAACAAACAAGTCAACCAAGACATTTAAATCTGTTTTCTGAAGAATCTTGTCTTGTCTCATGGATGTTGTGTTCCCTCTCATTACAACATTTGCAATTTGCAAATGCCTGGAAATTTCCCTTTTCTGCTGGCAGCCTTGAGCTGCATCTAAACCTCCTGTCCTGAGGTGATCTGAGCTGCAGGTTGACTGAAAAAAATCAGCTCCATTCATTTCTAGGTAAAACTGGCAACAGCAATGGTAAAAAGCAGGATGGATCCTCAAGTTGGCATCTAAATTGTTTCTGCTTTCAGGAATCCACTCTCAGAGATCATCTCTGAGGAGCCTTCTCAATACAGCCAGCTGGTTTGAGAAGGAACTGTGGGAATTCTACTGGCATTCATATTTTCATCATCACTGTTTAACATTCACAAGGGTTTGGGACTTTTTGAAGGTCCCACTCTCTTTGTGAGCACAGAACACATTAAAAATCATAGTCTCAAAGAGCTTGTTATCTAGCTGGCAAAAAAAAAAAAAAAAAAAAAAA
>VZRH01007670.1:587843-626514 GCA_013397555.1 Urocynchramus pylzowi | reverse complement strand
AAAAAAAAAAAAAAAGCCCAGCCCTGAAACTACAGAGGAGAAGGGTTGTAACTGTAAGACAGAGACAGTTCTTTTCTTTGCAATAAAGCTAGTACTGGGAAATACTGGATCTGTTAATATAGCACTAACTAGGTTACATACATGGTTTTACCCTTTAGTTTGGACATCTTCAACTCCTACAGATCCCTGTGTTTTACTGGTGGCCAGTACCCAGTGCTTCTTATCAAAGATGATTAATTTGGCCAAATGCCAGATGGAGAGAAAACTTTCCCTGGCATTACTCATTAATTCTGACCTTCTCCTTTGGAGCATCCTTCTCCTCCAGCCAGTGGGGCATCTTACATGTGGAGTGGGGCAATTCAATGAGAAGTCCAGAGGAGAGAGCTGGTCATTATCTGTTCACCCATCCCAGCGTCATGGGAGACCTCCTCTTCCTCATAGCTTCTGAAGGGTTTCTTGGTAATCAGCAGGACCTTGTGCTTTTCCTCCTGGCATCAGCAGCTTTCCCCTTTTATCACATTTGTTGCTGACTCCTTCCAGTCTGCTGCTCTTTGCAGCTGTCTGCCAAAACCAATATTCTCACAGCTGCCAGAGGCAGCTTAGACTGGCACATCATAAAAGGCAGCAAGGGCCATATTTCCAGATTAAAATAAACCCAGCCACTTCAGCGCCTTCTGACAATGTGTTTGACATGCCTGTGCTGTGGCCTCACTCCTTGGCTCTGACAGGACACAGACATGGCCATGGCAGCTCACGTGGGCACCTTGCTCCCCTGTCCATATGCCCAGCAGGAGTGCCCATGGGATGACACAGTGCCAGTGACCTGATTCTGCTCCTCCCTCATACCTGCCTTCTTTCCTTGCGATTACAGAGGGCTGTAGTTGAATATCAGACTGTTGCCTCTGGTAGAGCTTCCCTCCTAACATTTCCAGGATTATATGCATGTATTGTTCTTGTATTTATTGCTGCCTTTTGATACTGGTAGGAATAGGCAGGCACCTTAGTCATTACAGTACAATACATTTTATTTTGGAAGAAGGTTATTCTCTGTGTCGACCCACAGCTGTAGCAAAAGGGAAGGGCATGTCTACACATTCCCAGCCAGCACTACATCCTTGTTTTCTGACAAAAAAATTATGAAACTGGCACAGAAGATTGCAATTCCAGAAGACAGGAATTCCCAACCCAGGTGGTCCCTTCCCATTCGCCGTTCCAAAGAAAACTTTCACTCGTAGACAATGTCTAGCAGGAAAGAACTTCAGTGCAAAATAAAAAAGAGCAAGCCCTGGGCAGAACAGGATAAACAGTGCCTGAACTTTCTGCTTTGGGTGAAAAATATACTCACAGGCTTTGAAGGTATAAGGCCTCTTTGCTTTTTTACTTAAGTCAGTCAGTAAAGTCATTTGAAATACTCTGGGGGAAGATCCCAGGGCATGTATTTATGGGTCACTGAGGGTGAAAACACAGCCTTAAGTCATAGGGTAGCAATCAGTGTCTGCTGAAAACCCACCTTGCAAGGACCCCACCTCCCACATGTCCCTCAGCCTGCTAAAAAAATGAGGCCACACGGTGTGGCACACACTAGCCCCTTCCAAGGACCAGCAAAAATGCAGGGGGATGTCTTCTATATGTTTCTACTTCTGACACCATGAAACAGGCACAGTGTTTTGGGGCAAATGCCAGGCTGCCCTAGTGCTTGTTTTCACAGATTCCTTCCTCACTGCTGGTCTCCCCATTGTCGTACTCCAAATGAGTTGCCAGGTTTGCAGCATCCCTCCCTTCACCCCATGCTAGGATGCTTTAGACACAGAGGATGGTTTGTAGGGTCACTGAAACTTTATAGCCACCAAGAACACCAAGAAGCACTGTTCCAACCTCTAGAATGCTACCATCAGGAGGCTGACATCAGTGCTGCTATGGAAATCAAAATCAATCAAAATCCTCCAAAATTTGATCCAAGGAAATTAAAGACTGCACCGTGTCTGGAGATAGAAGCTACTTTTTAACATAGCAGTGCTGGTTAATTATATTTAAGGACATTTCTCTCAGGTGCAGTTAATGGATCTAATAAAGAATTCTTTTAGGTCTCCCTCATTCTGCCTCTCTCTAATCCTCTTATTTTGGGAAAAATCTTTGGGGATTTGTGTTCCCTGTCTCTTCTGAGGGTGGGAGACATATCTTGTGCTAGGTACCTTATCCATTCATAGCATCTTTATAAACTGATGGTGGGAATGACTCAAGTATTTTAGTGGAGTTTAAATGGTGCAAAATTCCTTATCAGATGCATCTCCCTTACTCAGAGCCATGTAAATTCCTCAGATTTTAACACAGTTATAAAACCAATGAGATGAGTCTCTCTCCAGGCGTGCCTGTGTCTCTATATTGAGCATGGAAGGAGATCAAACATTGCTTAGATTGGATGTCTAAATTTTGCATGGGTAAAGTCAGTGCCAGTGTGAAAGAAAAGGCCCTCATAAATTTCATCTGTGGAAGCCAAGAGTATTATGGCTTTTAATCTATCAGCTGCCACTTACATGCTTCATTAGCAAACAATTTTCTACTCTGTTTTTTTAACTTCTTGGAGCTGTTTCTTAATTTTTGAGTGAAACATTTTCCCATGAGAAGTCAGGGTGTCATCTCATTCAAAAGTCCTCCCTATGAAATGGTTGATTTTCAGATGATTTTTTCTTTGCCAGAAAAAATGAAGATAAAATATTTCCCATCAGTGTTGCACTCTGTATCAGCCAACATGTTTCTCATTGAAGATGCAGCTCTGAGTTTGTCGTGACCTTGTCTTCTCCTCAGCTGAACACTATCTGCCCTAGAAAATTTGGAGGGCAAGCATTTAGTCAAATGGGATGTCTGGATTCCTTATCTAGCCAGGACAAAAAGCAAAGTTATCTCTAAACATGCAGGGATCTGTTGTATCTGAGCTGTGGTGTTCAAAATGGAAGGACTTCCACTCATCCCTGCCTTTCTCTCATTTTAGAAGACATTTTAGGCAACAACAGCTATAAGAAATTAATCTGAGCCTCCTATGACTGAAATGTTCCAGTGTCAGGATTCTCCTTATGTTTGGATGAGAAATAATTTAAGTCTGATAACACCTTCTATTCCATTGGGGGAAACATTGGTACTCTCCTCTTCCGCTCTGACATGGGATAAAACAAGTATCTGAATTTCCCATGAGTCAGATATTTTTTTCCCATCCATTGCTATTTTTTTATGCAGTGATTCTATATGTGGAATTGTACAAGAAGGAAAGATTGCCAAAAATATCAGCTCTTCCCAAACAGCATGACAGATACAATATATGCAATACAGATGGAAAACGGCACAGCATGGACACTTTTATGGTATGAAGATTCTCAGCATTGTCAAAAGCAGAGTAAAAAAACAATAGGCCTGACTTTCCTCCCATCTGTCCTGGTGTAAATCAGACATAAATCCAGGAGAGCTGCACCTCTGTAAAACCAAGAAGTGAGATGGACTAAGAACTGGACCCATCTCTCCTTCTAATCCCTGCAATCATTCAAGTTAACACCATGTCACAGACCAGCTTTTATGAAAGGTAAGAGGACAAATGAGCTTAATTTTGTGTGGAAATTAGAGGTTTGTATAAATTCCTGTCGTCCCCTTTTTATATGCTTACAGCTTCTGAAACTTAGCAAATATAAGTTACAAAACTAGATATTCTTTCAGGAAAGGGCTGCAGCACCTTCACAACAAAACACCTAATCACTGCTGTCCAGGTTCCTCCCCATCTTGTTTCTCCCTGCCCTGTATACTACTTAAAACTCTTCCTGATTCTCAGCCTGTTACATTTCTTAACCTACCAGAAATAAGATGTGAAATTTATACAGAAGCAACATAAAAAGATATGACTGGGAAGGAGAGAAATAGCTGTCTACAAAATCATGACTAGTCTTCAGAAGATGAAAACAGTATAATTATTCACAGTCTTTCAACTCAAGGACAGGAAAGAATAAAACAAATTGGAAAGTTAAGACAGCTCAAAAAAAAAAAAGTGTTTTTTTCGTTCAGCTATGGAAATGGTTGTCACAGGAGCTTGTGGAGAGTAAAGTTTTTCAATAGCTCAAAAAGTGGTTTTGGGGGAAAAAAGCCAAATCTATCAAGAAATGTTAAATGCTCAATACAGGAAGTCACCTGAATTGTATCATACCAGAGTCTGAGGGGTATTCTGTATAAATATGCTGCCTTTACCATTATCCTGGACATTGGATGTGGGCTGGAGAGATGGACCATTGGCCTGCCTCAATGATTGTTCTTGTGTCAATCCATGGGATGCAGCCTGCTGGGGCAATGTCTGCATCTCCTGCTCTGGGAATAGATGCAGAATCCACATGTTCTTCCAAAAATGACTCTTGCCTTGTGTTCATCCCCAGATTTCTGGCATTGCTTGTTGCCTACCCAGCAAGCCAGTGGTAGGAGACCTGGCTGAGTCTCAGGTTCCCACAGGAGCTTCCTTCCTTCCTTCCTTCCTTCTTCATCCTGTCAATCCCACATCCTGCTCTCAGCTGCAGAACGCCTCAAAATCCTTTTGACAGCCCTTGAAGGCTGTGGTCCAGCACCCTAGCATTTAATTGTAGTGCTATCCAAGCCATTTAAATCATGGATAAAGAAAGAACAAAGTGAAATCTGCTCTCTGAGCCCAGCTGCACATATCATAGAGGGGTTTTACAGCCTAAGCCCAATGGGGCACTGCAAACCCTGGTTGAGTCAAGAAGCCAGAAGATACTCTCCACAGGAGAGAGTGCAACTGTAGTATACAACCCATCTGGATACATGCAGAAAGAAACAAGGCAGATGAGAAGAAATATGTGGGACATAGCTAGGGGATGAAGGCATAAAAACTGGCCTAAGAAGGATGGCAGCAAAATTCCCAGTAATACAGCATCATCAAAATGAAATCCTTCTTGAAAGAGAGTAGAGAATAGGATTGGAGAGCTAAGGGTCTGTACATGCTGGGGCAAGGGACAGATGACTGACTCTGCAATGCCTGAAATCAGACATCTGTTAAGGATTGTACGTGACAAACTCTTTGTTGAGAGTTAATGAGGTCACTTCAAATGGTTCAACACAGTAAATTTAATGAGGCAATAAAAATAATTCGAAATTGTCTGGCTTGTAAGAGTTTGGATCTGAACTTCCTCACAGTTCAGGGCTATATGGACTGAAGGCTTTTGGCTTGGCCCATTACTGAAGGAGAAGTGAGGAAGTAAACTGGAATTCATATCTATCTCTGTCTCATAGGTGGCTGGGTGTGCATTCAGGGTAGAGTTTAGACTGCTCTCATTTATTTTTATGAAGCACTGAAATCATATGACATGTACAAAAACTTAATTGATTGAATATGTTTAAAATAACAGATATTTAGATCCTGTGACACTGAAGACAACAAAACACTAACAGGTAGCTGGGAAGAAAGATGTGTTTTTAGAGCATCAAATCCTCTAAAACTGAGATTTGGCTATGTAAAATATACACAGTAAAATTCAGCATGTAATTTGCTCACTCTTCAGAACTTGCAAATCCATTAGTGTCTAGCCCTTAATTACTATCTTCAATGGTTTAAAAGTGTTTCAGGATCTGGAATTAGATGACAACACAACTTGGAATTATCTTGTGTGAGGAGACAAACCTATCTCACATCAAGAATTCTGCTGTGATCTGGCAGCAGGTACCTTAGCATGGCTACCTAAAGCCTTGGAGACTCATGAGCCATTAATACTAGTCTTAAGCAGAGCAAACCCATTTTAATATGATGATGTGTATTGGTTAAAGAACTTTCATGGAGTGGTAGTTCAGATTTCCTGAAAGTAACTCTAGAACCTGTATCCATCCCCTGGGATGAATGTTCTGGCCACAAAATTGATACCACTGCTTTTTTAACAAGAGCCAGCCCCATTTGATAATCTTTGTGGAAAGAAGACTTAACAAATTGTATCCTGAATGGAGATATGTCTTTACAGCAGGTTGGTCTTCTTCTGCAAGAAAACCTGCAAGGAGGGAATTTTGATCTGCAGGAACACATAGGGATCTGCCACCCTACACTGGCAGAAGACACTTGAGTGGTTACTCTCAAGGTTTGAATTACACTGTAAACAGAAGATGAGATTCTCAAAATGCCAAGTTCTGGGTGTCTAAATTAGATACACTGTCATCCTGAATTAATACGTATATAGTATTCTACAGGGAATTATATATGCCTTGTCAGTACAGTAGCTACTTGTTGGAGAACAAAGTGTTGTCTTGTACATGGAACAGCTCAAACTGAAGATAAATGTGTAAACCATGTGCCATTCCCTCACCTGTGCTCTGCAAAAGTCAGCACAATCATGGCAGCCCTTTCTGGTGTTGCTGTCTAGGTATTGTTACCATACACGGTTAGACTGAAAAACAGGCAAGAAAGAGCAAAAATAATCAACAGTCTGACGATGAGCAGGCTAAATTACACACTGCACACTCCAGCCTACTGAAAGTGCCTGTGCTATTTATGTGGCACAGCCTTCACTTAATAATCAGTCTCAAACTATTGATCCATTCAATATCTTATTTCAGATATTAACACAACCCATCTCATGTTGCATCTGGAATGTGGGCTCCCTTCTGTGCCTGATGAAGGCTGGGAGGCCTGGGTTCCCAAGGAAAGAAGCTGCTTCCAGGTTTTAGTGTGTTTGCTGAACCAATTGGATTAAGAGAAGTCATTAACACCTAAGCACAATGACTTTTGGACACTGCTGTTGTTAAGAAAAAGCACAACTAAGGCCAGTGCTGCAAGTCCAAAATCAACAGAAGCCAATGAGAGCCCTTTCATACTCTGACTCAAAGCTGCTGCGTGTCAAAATCTGCAACGTGCAAAGAGGACATCCCCACTCCTGTACAGAGATGAGACTTTGGTGACATCACACAGCTGCCTTGTTACCTTTTACTTATTTAACTTCCATTGCTGTCTCGTGTTGGCCATTTAATCCCACAGTATCAACCCTACCAAAATCTGCTCTCACATTCAGGAATACTGACAGTGGCAGAGCAGTGGAATCTATGGGACGATGTTGAATTCAAACACGGAGCAGATAAATGATGCCACAAGACCTGTGAGCACCAGGGGCAGCAAAGGAAGAACTCAATTGCCTCTGTGCCAGTTCCTCATCCTACTGAGAGCCCGTGTATGACAATTGTGTCAGACCAAAAGGGCAGCAACTCAAGGCAATGCTCCACAGATTTAAAACTAAGAACCACCTATCTTGAGCCCAGGAGCCATTATATCATTGAATGGAGCACTTTTTCTTATGAGTGGAGCACATGTTATTCTGTCACATCATTTGTAAATCTCGAGTAATGCTGCATGATTTTTATCTCCAACCTTTTTTTTTCATGTTGGGTTTTCGACAAGGTAAATGAAAATCCATCTCACTTGGCTGAGTTACAGAGCGTAACTTCAAGGGCATTCTTTCATTTCCAACCTTCTGTTGCTTTTGACATAAATCTTGGGAGCTGGACTACTTAGAAAGCAGCAGGACACCCCAGTCAACATTTCCTATTCTTTCCTTTCAAAATATTCTTGTTTTCATTATAAGGTACTCTCAGAAAGGGGAAGGTTTTATTAATTTTTTTGTGAAATGCTACAAATATGAGTAGATCAAGAGCAAAACCCATGTCAGACAAAATCGTAGCTGCTAAAAGTGATCCTTTGAGTTGTGCTACATTTTGCATATGTGTGTATTTAACCTCCTTGTTGCTACAGGATTTTTTTGTTACTCTTTCTTCCCCCTCTTCTGAGAGCTGATGGAGTTTTAAGATTCCAAGGCTAAGATATTTTAAACTTCAGTATTAACTGTATGTTTCCTTTGGGATATCCTAGGTAAACTGAATGCTGATTTTCTTGGCATGCTCTGCTAAAATTTTATTGGTATCAACATTTTCTCTGTCTCAAGTCGCATGGCAGCAAACTCCTTCCTGAAAGTTCAACAAAACCCTAGCTAAGAAAAAGGTACTGTCCCCTCATTTTAAACCATTATAAATTAGGCTCTAGGGACTTGGAAGTTATGGGAATTATTCCAATGTGTTCATCTATATGCAAGAATCAAACATGGAATGTATGGATCAGAATCCTGACTATCATAATATTATAAAAAACAAAATATAGAAGACACACATCCCTTCTAAAGAAATAATAGTGTGCACACAGATATATGTTTCACTGTGTGAATATATACGGATATCAGACAACATAACTGAAGAGTATCAAAGTGAAAACCCTTCAGAGAGGGTATGACAGAGAGATCTGACATGTCACTCATTTATGATGTTCCCAGGCTGCTTTTTAATGCATCTGTAATACCAGACTACAAAAGGCAATTTTGAACATAGTGTCTATTTTGAGCACATGGATTTACACAGAAATGTTGGAAAGTGTGTCCATGAATTTGTGTCTTGTTCTGAGAAGACCCACCTACCCTTCACTGAGGTGTTCTACAGGTTCTCACAGTTGCTATCACTGAGCTCTCCAGGCTCTCTGTGATTTCTGCAGCCAATCCTTGGGTTGCTGTGTTTGGTGGGTTTTGTGGTACCACATGTTCTCATGTCAGGACTCAAATTAAAGGCATAACTACAAGAACCTACATGCATGTGGCATGTGGGGCTCAGAAACGGAAAGAAGGAAACCCAACCACTTCTGTTGGGAGCTGCCTGTGGGAAGCAAGACAGGGGGATGAATTTAGACATAAATCTGTTCTCAGTTAGGTGGCAATTCTCATATCTTTTATCTTTCAGTAAGAACGTTTCACAGCATTATATTATTTAAGAATAATTAGCAAATTTTAAAAACAACAAAAACAAAAAAAAAGAAAAACAAAAAGCACTAGCCCTCTCAAACCTAATCAAAGCATCTTAGAACAAAAATACAGGTAATTAATGGCAATTCATTTGACTATGTAAACTATCCCACTTGGAAAAGATTTTGAGTTTTGAGGCTGGACTATAAATACTTTACACATAACTCTCCGTATAATCAGTTTTCAGCTGGGATCTGAGTGAATAACTGATCTGTTCCAGCTCACCTTGCCATCTGCTCAGCTGTGCCAGTGCTGTCTGCCTTAACATCCTGCTCTGCTGTTCTCTAAAAACATCAGCATTCACTACACCCTGTTAGGTCCTTTCAGAAGGCTCAGTCTTTCAAGGATGCCTTCAGTTAACCTAGTAAAGACTCTGCTTGGAGATTGTGTAGTCTTTCACTGGGAAGGAGAATTTTTGGAGATCAGACAAGTATGCCTGCTGGAAATTAATTTACAGCCTCTGGTGGAGGAAGTGCAAAGGTGTAAATTTGTGACAGGGAAAGGGAAATTTACTATATTTAATTTGATTTAGTGTCAAGATGATTTTGAGTCATATGTGCTTCTCATTCCTGTGGTCAATGTCTTGGTGAGGAAATACTGAGTGCTCTTTGGGAAAGGGACTTCTTAGGACCTTTCTTATGTATTGGAAAAATATCTAACAAGTTTCTGTTAGAACAGCAATGGCATCACAATAGAAAAAAATTCTTCATGGAAATTTTCTGGAATGTTATTTGAAGGACTTTATAGAAAGAGGTAATAAAGGAATCTTCATAGTCAATGTGCACAATTTATCATGTGGAGAATGAAATCTCATGTGTAAGACAGCCTTGGATGAGAAAAAAAGAACCTCCTTAACAACACTAGTCATCAAGAACTCTCACTGCCCAGCACTAGACTCTTCTATAATGCAAATTGTTCTAGGTTTATTTCCAAGTGTCAGAGCCCTGTGCAGGATTGGATGCTTATGTCTAGATGGCCTCTCACATCAGGACATCTCTCATCCATGCCCACAAGCACTCTGAAAGTTTAGGTGTCCCTATGTGCTCATGAATGCTCCATGGTGTAGCAACCCTTTGGAAGTTTCTGTTGGAATGGTAATTGAGGAAATCACAAGCCTGCACTATTTATGGAGATCATCTGGTCTCACAGTTCACTATGCAATATGGAAACAACATGTAGCTGGATATCAAAGGCCATGACAGCTGCAAAGGGCCACATCTTTTTCCAATATCACTGCTTTGAGGGGGAAAAAATGTCTCCTTTCTGAGCTCTTCTTGATCATTGATTTGACTCAGAGCCTGCAAGGAAGGTCTGCAAATCAAAAGGTATCAGTGAATGGTTTGTGAGTTATTTTGTGAACAGAGTACAGATCATTAAAGCCAAGTTTCCTTCTGTTTCTAATCACTTCACCTATAATTTAATCCCTTTACAGCAAGAGAAAATACAGAATGAGTGAATGGCAGAGTCTACAGAGTGATGTTCATGAAGAAGAAACAAAGAGCATTTGGTTGCAGTCAGGCCTGGAGTAGGCTCAAGGCCTCAGCTGTGTGGTTGACAAAATACAGGTAGGTCTGAGAGCAGTTAGCACATTCCTTAGAGTGTAGGGAACATGGTTTAAAATGGCAGGAGCAACACGGATCTGAAGAAATCCAATGATGTGATTTGACTCACATCAGTCCCTAATTTGCTGTTTCTACATAAGATCACTGGAAAATCCAGTAAAGTTGGCAATGAGCTTTTGTTGCCCATGGCAAAGAAGCCGCACCCTTGACATTCATCATTCAGAGCTCTGCTGTCTGTATACTCTCAGTCCATGTGCTACAAAGGCAAGGCCAGGCAAGTTAAGCAGAAAATAAAGGCAGGCCTGTGGCACCCCCAGAAGGGCCACAGCCCTGCCCATGTTTCTGAGCATAGCCGTTTCATGGAAAGAATAGCAGAGGGTTTCTTATATATCTGGGAGTCCTCATAGCTACAAAGCATTCCCAAATTCCATGGCACTGACAAAGCAGGCCAAAATTTGTTTCAGGTTTTTACTTTTCTTCCACCTTGGCAGATTTGTTCTCTTTAAAGAGAAAATCTATGTAAGTTGCTGCAGAGTAGACAGAAGACATGCTGCTCCTTTTGTTTGCTTATTCTTTCATGACTATGCCAAAAAGAGATGTGGAACAAGTTACTTTGCAAATTCTTCCCTGAGAAATCACTTGACTGGTGCTGAAACATGACTACTTTGCTTCCTAGGCTGTCAATTCTGATTTATTAGTCCTGTGCTATCAGTCCAGTTCTATAAGCAACAGGAGCAGCTATAAAGATAGTAGCACAAATACAGTGAAGCTGAGTGTGGCTTTAGGATGGGATCACATTCCACATATATTAGTCAGTTGACTTCCCTAGAAAAAGAAAAAAATGTTGCTGGTACCCCTTTCTTTCCATAAGAAAGCTGTTGGGGAAAAGAGCTTTCTTCCCATGCACCTCTGTTTTCATCACAGGTGATCATCCCCTGGTGAATTTTCTTCAGTGCTTTGATGATCTAATTTTCAAATGCTATAGAGAGGTCTTCCACTTCTCTGACTTTCCCACTAACAGATCTCCCTGTTCAGTTATTCTATGTCCCCATAATTTCCTTTCCCTCAACTGCACTAATCCTGTCTCCTCAGACTTTGTTAAATCATTCCTTTTAAATACGATTAATTTTTTTTTACATCATATGTAGGGAGGAGAAGGAGTTGCATCCATACCTTTTCCCATCTTCATTCTGTGGAGAGGTTTGTTTGATATACACAAAGACCATTAATGTTGATAACATTATATTTCTATGTGGCATTTCTTAGCCACATCTATGTGCTGCTCTTGGCCACACACCACGCGACTGCGGTGCTGAATGCATTATAAGACATAGACAGAAATGGAAGCAGGAGGATTAAGAAAACAAATGTTAAATGGAACTGTAGATAGATTTGACATCCCAACTATTCCTTATCCCTCAGCACACAAATTTATTATTTGTACATTTCCAGCAGTGTAGAAAATGCCTTTTCCAAATTCCATGCACTGAAAGGATAGTCCCCCCGATGAGGGGGATCCCAACATAATTTGTTCTGCTCAGACTTTCTGCTCTGAAACCTCTAAGACATGACTATTTTATGTATTTATGTGCTTAAGAAACAAAATATGGCACACTTTACCAGCTTCAGATTGCATATAAAGGCCATATTATTGCCATCTAACCTAAAAATAATGAAGTCTCCAACTACTGAAGGGTCACAGTGCTAAAGGAGTCAGCAGTCAGCCTCAAGAGGCTGAATGAGAAACACAGATATTTCTATTTAGAAGGGAACTCTTTTGTGTTCAGACTTCCTTGGTTTCTTCAGCTTCTAGAAGTCTAGAATTTGAGACTTCTGCAGTTTGCCTCCGCAGGTCCTTCTGCTAACCACAGAGTGCTTTGGATAGGCAATGCTAGCTTTGAAGCTGGCAAAAGTCTGGAAACTTCATATGAAACAGGGCAGCTTCAAGAAGGATTTAAATACAGTCAACTGCAGGCCTTTTCCTGACAGCAGAATAGAACTAATTACCATTAGTCACACTTGTAGAACAATTAATACATTTTTCCTTTGCTAAACAAATGCAATTTGCAAGACCAAACCATACAAAAGGGTGGAGGGGTTTTAACACACGCCAGTTGGATTTGGTTTCTGTGTCTCCAGATGGCAGCGAGTACAGAACAAGGCCACATTTCTCGGCGTGAACAAGAATCTCCATCTGCAGCCTCTGTGTGCCACAAAGCCTGTGACTCATCTGACTGCTTTGTACTGGCTGGGCTACTGCTGGGTTTGTGTAACCATGTCCTCCCAGGACTGGGCTCCCAAGTGTCTCAGTAGGCCCAGATCTGCACATGGTTAAGTCAGAAGAAGGCAGATCTAAGCACATCAAGGATGTTTACCAGCCACAGAATTCAGGATTCAATTTCTGTTCCTGAAAGCCCATCTGTCCCAAAAGCTCTGGGAATGATGCCCAGGACGACCGACTGACCTGCCTGCCCATGTGCTTTATACTCAGATTGCTTTCCAAAGTTTTGAAACAGTTCACGTTCCCAGAAATGTGAACGAAGACAGGTCATGCCCATCTTTACAGACTGAGCACAGATGCCTTTTTCTTCAGCAAACTCTACCAGCTCCTCCATTTCTGTGGAGCTCACTACAGAAAGGAGATGTCCCCACACTTTGTGTGACCTATCCCCTCTGAAGGAGAGGCTTGCCTACAAGAGAGAACAAAAGTTTCATACCAGTAGAACCACCAGACATAGGCAGTGATGTAACAGTCCTTCTAATGCATTTCCTAACATGCCTCTAACAAAAAATACTGAAATACTTCATAACCATGGACTTAGGTGAGGGCAAGTCTCTGTCCACCTGTCCCCTTTGTATGCTGGTGAACTCTCCTAAAGCCATGCAGACAAATGAATCAAACATCATCTGGTTTTCCAGCTCAACTTTTCCCAAGTTTCAGTCATCCATTCTCTTAATACCCAGATTTTCGTTCCTCAGTAAAAAGCAATAATGTTTTTATTTTTCTGTGCTGCTGTAGCTTGAAGGATCTATAGATGTGTCTGAAATCCACAGGTGTAACTCAGGATGAAATAACATTTTCATTATCTAACATCGATGATGGGCAAAGGCAGACCAAGAGCATGAGACAGAAAAAGAGTCTGAACCTCTGTCTTTTAGCACTAGACTTTGGACCTTGTTACCTCCACAGTAAATGGCAATTTTCCCATATCAGTGTAGAGGTTTTAGGTTTTTCTGTTCATGGGAGATATAAGTGGGAGAAACTTGACAGATGCACATTTATGTGTTTGTAATATAGAAATATTACCAGCTACCATGGAGAAGAGCAGGCCTAGAAACTATGTGAGAGCTGTCTAATGCCCAGCCTTTTCAAGTGCTGACCAAATACCAAGACCAAAGGGGTGGATGACTAGGTGTGGCTGTTGTCCCCACTCTCTGCTCACTAGCTGGTACAGAATAGAAATTCCCACTAATTTCCAAACCAAGAAAGGCCAAAGCTACTACTGGGAGTCTGCCAGCACATATCACGTGGCTTCAGGGTTCATATGATGGGGGCTTTACTCTTCTCACCACTACAGAGGAGCACAGTGCCTGTGGGAATTCATGCCTTGGTCGGTTTTACAAGCTTTGAATGCATAAGACTGAATTTATAGAGTTTTCTTTCTGCTGTTTTTTCAGTATAGTGGCTCCCTCTGTGAGATGGCAGGCAAGCAAGCAGCTAGAACATTAGGAAGTATTGTATTTATTGGGTCCTGCAGTCATCAAGAAGGTGGGAGGCAGAAAAAAGTATCCTCTTAGGAGAGATACAGATTAGACTTTGAGTCAGTTCTACAGCCAACTGTTTTAAAAGCCCCAGAAGAGGCTTAACTGTTTAAAAATTATTTAGCTGGTGAAACTGCTCCATATGAATTATTTGGTGGAATTAAGGAGATGAGAATGATTAGGAAGGAGTGAGAAGCTTTATCAACTCAGCACTAAATGTTCAGCTGAAAAAAGGAGGGCAGGCAAGACAGCTCATAGATGCCTGTGATTTTCAAGCGATCCGTGAATGTTTATTGGGACGTCATGTCTCTGACCCCAGAATGGGATGGGAGCCAATCTGTATAAAAGATACTCTTATATTCCTGGCATAGTTTTGTGGTGAGCAGAATCTGCTGTATGTATATTTTATGTTTCAGGTTGCAGGGCCCTGTGTGGGAGTTTTATATAATGTCTTTCAATATTTATTTGGTTAAACTTTACAATTATGATCCTTAGAGAAAATTATTCTCAGATGCTGGATCGTGCCTATGTAATTTGATGGAGATTATGCACACAGACTATCTCTTACACAGCAGCATCTCTATCATGTGTGCTCCTCTAGCCCTTCACTTCTAAATAGCTCTGATAATATATTTATCCTCTCAGCCACCATATGGGTAAACCAGTGACAGCTCCCCATGGCAGATTGATACACAGACACACTGGCAGACAGTGCCTACATTTAAGTGTCTCCCTGGGGTCCCTGTGGTTCCCAAAGACAAACTGGTATGTTCAGAAGGTGTCTCAGGCTACCAAAGACCTAAACTACCTGTGGAAGGCAGAAACTTCCAGGAATATGTGCTGGTTCCCTGCCCAACCAGTAATGCACAATAGTTTCAGCAGTTGATGTCAATATATCCAAGTTCAGAAAATGCTAAAGTTCAGAAGTACCAGTATTGGTGATTTTTTTTTCCCCTCAGACTTCCTTCCCTCTTTGTCTTCTCTGGCAGGATCCCCATCTAGAGGTCTGACTTGTACCTGCTATTACCTCGTTCCAAACAACTTCTCTAGAACACTTTGAAGGACACATGAAAGTTGTCTAGAGTTTAAGAAAAAAATGTTCAGACTGGAAAGATTAATGTAGGAGAGGGACTGTGTTGACTGACAGGATGAGGACTGGGAAAACACAGTCATAGGTGGAAGAATAATTTAGCTAAATACCAGCTCTGCTGTACATTACTGTGCAGTGGGAAGAGGGATGTTCTCCAATATCAAGAAGATCCTTTGCTTCTTAATCATTCCAGACCACAGAAACTGGAACAATTTGCCAGTAGAAGGACAGTCAAACAGATCCAAGAGCTCTGCACCAAAAATGTGGAGACACCAAAGATATTCCAAACATCCCAGCATTTTAGTCTGCTTCTTGTTGTTCTCTGCAGGTCTAAGCTGATATCATCACTATTGTGTTCATTGGGAAAAGTCTGCAGTCTTGTGTCTCACCCCACTGTCCTTCACTGGAGCTCCCCAATTTCTGAGCTCTTCATGGATTATTAAAAAGAGGCTAAATTAAACAAAAGTCCACTCTTCTACATCTTTATCCCATTCAACACATGGAGCTCCCCAGTTTCTGAGCTCTTCACAAACTATTTAAGAGAGGTTTAATTAACAAGTCTACTCTTCTACTTCTTTATCCCAAACACAAATATCCCCAGAAGGAGATTGCTGTATCATTTTGGGTGCATGAACAATAAAACTGAGAGGCTGAGAAAATCAGGCTGTGTGTGGGTTGGGTTTGTTTTGTGGTGGTTGAACCAGCTCAATACAATGAGACAAACGTGTGCCACACAAGCCACCAAAACATGAGTGGCTTGGGACAGGTCAGGGCAGGCAATCGTGTGGGTCTAGTCACACCAGTGAGAACAATCATGTCTTTACCATTCCCATGAAATGGAAGCAGCCAAAGATCTGTCAGCACAGTAGTTCTCATTAAACCCCAGCATTTGCCAGTGGTGAGTGGAACCTGGCACTTCCCAGGCAGAAGTATGTGCTGCACACACACTCTCTCTCTGAGGTTTCTGGGAAGCATCAAGCCATACAGCCACTCCATGCAGGCTCTTAACACCAACATCTTTGATTTGCACAGGGCTTACTGCTGGCTGAAGAACCCTCTGTTCAGTGTGGGCACAGTTAGTCCAGAGCTTCCAGGAAGCACGGAGCTGTGGGCTCCAGAAAGGGGTGGGATTTTCAGGTGCAGTGGAGGTATGATCAGTTTATTTCCTCTGAGCAATACTCAATAGCTCTCTGCTCTTCCTGTTGGGTAAGGAAATCCAAGAAAAATATCAAAAATCCTCAGATTCTACCAAAACCAATATCCAAGTAAAAAACAAGCATATTTCTATGTAAAGACAGATGTGAAGTACCTCAAGCCATTGCACAGATGCTAGAGACAGTCACAAGAAAAGTTAGGCTCTAGTCACTGTCTATGCTGTGTTATGTTTCATTTCACATTTCCATATGGGTAGGAGGAAGAAGGAGAAATTAAGTATCCTGAAGTTGAATTTAGGTCATCAGGAGTCTCTAGGGTTAATGGGAACTGTTATTGCTGAGATGCCAGGGAAAACTATTTCAGAACTATCAGCTCTGCCAAAAAGAGCAAAATGAATCAAACATTTGAGTTCCTGTGTAGGAAGTAAAAATAATTATTCTGTTATTTATTACTGTAAAAAAGGTCTTATTTCAGCCAAACTGTCTGAAAAAAAAGCATTCAAATTTTATGCGCTTGTGGCTGTAGGAGGATTTGACTTGGATGGTTTAAATGAGTCCCTGTGTGTGCGTGTAAATGTCACAACATGCCATATAAGCAAGGGTCTGATGAGTCTGAATACAGCTACATTTGAACTTTGGGAAAATTCAGATCCATGGCCTGCTTGTATTTTGGCTCAACAAACTGAGCCAAAGCCCTTACCCAAACACACCCAGGACTGTGAAAAGTTCAGTCCTGAATCCAATCTCTGGTTCCATGTCTGTTGCTGCCCTAAGCACGCGTGAAGTGGGCTGCATAGGCCTTTTGTGTGCCACAGATGAACCAATATATTTCTTGCTTTGGTTTGGAAGTGCATCTTGTTGCAACTTCATAATGAGCTGTCTCTACAGCTGATGTCGAAAGCCAAATTTAAAAAGTTTATTTTCCATCCTAAACTCAGTATTTCCTGAGAAAATAAAGTCTTTGTGCATATTTAAATCTGCGTGGTGACCTGTGTTTCTCCAGTGCCAATGCTTTGTGTGCTACGAGAGAAAACAAGAGCTGATTCCCAATGTCCTCTTTTCCTTCCCACGCCACTGAGAGCCAAGTGTTGTGCTGAGGCAGCACACTTGGACCTCTGGGGCACTGAGGGAGATCCTGCACTGGAGGAGTCGATGAGGAAGCTGAAATTTCAGCTATCTGCTGAGCTGCTGTGCACATCCCAATGCTTAGTTGTGCCTCTGCTGGATGAAGTCCCCTCAGTTTTTCTTGGAGGAGTCCTCCTGTGGAAGCAGTGTTTTTGCAGGCAGAACACCTCCAGCTGTTGCCAGCGGTGGGCTCTCACCTTCTACCAGAGTGTGCTATAAAATAATGATTTCCCCACTAGTTGCAGAACAGTCATACAGAGTAATAGAAAAATCACATTACAGCTATCAAATTCTGCAGAATGGTTCAATAAACATAGGTGACAACCCAATTCTCTGCTACTTCTGTGGAGAGGTCTAAAATAACACATGTAGATCCTCTGGGCATCATCCTCATTCTTTTAGATGAGACTTTGCCACAAAAGCATAAAAAAAATAGCTGTGAGAGTTGCTGTTTTCTCAGTTTTGGAAGATCACTGGGAATTGATCCAAGATTGGATCTTACTTGAGGGATGATTTCTCCAAAGGGAAGTTCCACATGAGATGAGTTCCCTCGGGATGGAAGAGCACTTGGCTCTTGGCTGCTCCTTTTATGAGATGTATCTGGACTGGCCAGAGTGAGCTGTAAATGAGACATGATCAGGGCTGGCTTTACAAGGCCCATTTTCCCAGTCGGAGCAACCTCCAAGACTGCACAGTTCAGTGTGAATTCACCTCCTGGAAAACCAAGCCTTGACAATCTGCTCCAGTCCTGCTTGTACTGATCTTTTGGTTATGTTATGAGTGACCCTTTACAGTGTGTTTAATGACTTTATGGGAATCTGGGAAAACATCCAATCATTCATAGTCAAAATATTGCACTTTGGACTTGGTACCAATACAAGCAACCTTGTACTTTATAAAACTGGTTTCCCACCCCTTTTACTCTTCCAAGAACTACAGCCACCACAATAAAGTAGCAGTAGAATTTATGATCATTTACAGTAAGTGGAAACAAGGCGCTTCTGGTATTCCATCCATGGTGCTATTTTCCTTAAAGCATCAATGCTCCTAAGAAATGCTTCATGCACACTCACATGCAAGTATCTACCAGGACTTTCAAGCTGCTTTGACTTGCCCCAAAAAGAGCAAAAATCTCTTTGCAGTTGCAAAATAACACACAGGTTAACTCAGAGCAAGTCGCCGACAAAGGCAGCACTCCTGACTCAAGGCCTATAAAAGATTCTCAATTATTTTTTTACTTCTTTTCCATCAGTATGTTTTATAAAAGTCCCTTCTCATGGTAATACTCTCTCATACATATAATAGAGATTCTGACAGATGCAGAAGTAACTTTAAAGCAACTTGGACAGAGGTGAAGGCAAGGGGTCTTCCATTTCAGAAAAAGCTAAGAAAGGGAGATCTTCCCAGCTTGAGTGATGGCTCTGCAATTTGAGTTAAAACAAACAAAGATCCCAGGTCATCACTCCAGTGTGTGGACTGTTTTTAAAAGAAGGAGATGTTATGTCTGTCAACCTGCCCAGAAATCCTTTAGCTGGCAAAAGGAATCTGAAACCAAGATCGTCAAAAGCCAAAAAGGAGTATTTTGCAAACGTTTTGGGGTGTTAGGGCTGGGCAGAGGAATAAAATTGCTAGAAAACATATCTGGGAAAACAGATTGGCCATTGACTTGTAACAAGACCTAAATTTGCTGCAGTCAAACATAAACACATGCAATCCTGGGGCTGTGGATTGCTGGATGGAGAGTGGCCAAATGAAGGAAGTGTTGCCCATGGTCTCACTGTGCATAAAAAGGGATTGAGAATGTAGTATGGATGAATCTGAACTATGTGGGGGAGGGCAACTCCCTTGATGTAGCTCTTGTTTTTTCTGGTATTGCAGTTTAGGAGCTTCTATCATAAGGACTCAACACTCCAGAAAATGTTTGGTTTGGTGTGAGTAGAAGACCTGTGAAGGGGCCAGAGAGTATCCTTTGGAAGGCACACCAGCATGAACCTGACTGCTCCCACAGTGACAGGAAACACTTTCCTATTTATTATCCATAAATGGGGAAACTCAAGCACTGAGCAGAGCAGATCTCCAGGTCACAAGGGTTCAAGGGCAGTGTCGGAGCTGAAACACAAGCTCCCAACATAAAGACTATAATCCAGTGTTTCCCAAAATTCTATGTAATTCTAGGTGTGGGGAGGTAAGAGAAATGGGTGAAAACACAAAGGCCTCTTAAGAGTTCCTTTAGAAACTTGTAGTCTCAGATCCTCAGAAACAAGTGGCTGCTTGAATGCACCTAAAGTGAAGCACCTAAGGCCCTAACTAATAACTTATGAAAATATTCTTTGGAAAGGAAGGCATAATCTCTGATGTCACAGACATTGCATGTTTGCTTACATTTATCTTACAGAGTTTAAACAGTGTTTGATATAGCACATACACAGTAGGAAATACCTAGAGTAGATAAGGCAGCAATGGAACCCTGAGTTTGCAGAGACTCTGAGCACCTCTAAATTGCTCCTTGCCCTCAGGGTTTGTTTTTTATTGGTTTCACCACTTAAAGCATAAAAAGAAGCCTATCATGAAGTGCTAAAAAAGCTGCTGTCCAAACGCTTGTTGAACATACATACTCAGGGAAGGGGGAAAGGTAGAAGACTTTCACCTACTTTTGAAGGAGGCTCAGCTTTCAAAAGTTGAGGAAAACTTAAATCATGCTGTTTCTCCAACACATAATTATGAACTGAACCAGCCATGCAGGTTGGTTTCCTCCCTCTATACTGATGCATTTTGAAGTCTGCTCTGTCAGTTCTGATATTGTTCTTTGAAAATTGTTGTCATTACCTTCAGAGTTAAATAACCTGAAAGTGAAACAGAGTGGTCCAAATCGACTGATTTAATTTTTCTTTTTTTTTTCACCAAATAGCCCAAACCACTATGATTTGGTCTGACAAAACCCAATTCTCTCCTTCCCTGTCCTAATTTCTCCTTGTGACCACAGGGGAGAAAAAAAGACAGTTTTTGTACAGGTCTGGCTCACCTGCAAGTGACTGCATCTTCCTGTGACTGATTTGAAAGCAACAAATTTAATCCAGAAATTTGTTTGTTCATGGTCCTTCCATAGTACACAGAGATAGTTTTTGCTAACAAATCTCTCTGCAAAAGCAAGCAAAATCACAGAAACCTGCTCTGACTGCTGTATAGACACAAAGGAACGTGCAAAGTTTTCTTGGCAAAACTAACCCATGGCTTCCACATAGTGAAAACAAGACTCATGACAACACATCAGAGGGCAGGAAAACTCAAATAAAAATCTTAGACTTCTTGACATAAATTTTGCTTTAAGAAGCATTGACTAAGAAAGCATGGTAGTAATTATACATTTGTACTTTATTCTTCATTTAAACACATTAAAAAAACCACCATCCAAAAAAAAAAAAAAAAAAAGGCATCCATTACGTTAAATTACCACCAGTGGAATTTTGCAATGGCCTGGAGAGAGCAATCATTTGACTTTAGGAGCTATAGGGCAAATGAAGGGTTGCTACCCTTCCTGTGTCTGGAATGGAGCCCTCAGATCGGCCAAGCCTATTTTGGAAATCAAGGGACATTGTAAAAATTCTCTCAAAACATTCCATCACCCTCTGACAGAGCTGTTTGCAGTGGATCCTGCAGGTAGAAACACTCACCATCTCTAACCCTGAAGCAGGAGCTGCTCCTGTTTGAGGTAAGGCAGCAAAAGTTACTTGCAGCTTCTCTCCAGAACGAGTCTTCTCACTTTTTATCCTTTTCTTTTTCCTGAACAAAAAAGCTGCTTAGTGAATTATTAATAAATGCTGTTAAAGAAACAGCTATGTGAACTGTTCTATAAATTGCATACCCTACCACATGCTTTCAGAAATCACATTTTTTGCTTTATTTGAAGACATGCTAAAGGCATAACACTCTTTCTCTGAAATGAAAATGTCAGGACACAGCAGAAGAGGCTCAGAAGAGCCTGGCTATGACAACAGCTTTGATTTTTTCCTCTCTCTCAATTCTGAACAAACATAGCCAGTATTTTCAGCAGGGTTAAGTACACAGAGGCCAAGCCAGGTTGTGAGCAGACCTAACTTCTCATTCATGCATCAAGGAGGAAAAATAAAAAGCATTATATTCTGAAGTCTTCTAAGTGGAAAAGCACTTCAGGGTTGGACTTCGCACAGCCACATGCTTCTAACTCCCTTTAAGGGAAAAAAAGCAGGGTTCTCATAATGGTTTTCACTGCAAACTTCATCCTATAAGTACAGCAATTCCTCACTCTCTGAGCTCTCTGCACACACCTCAGCAAGTCACTGGAGCTGAAAACCTCTCTTAAGGACTCTTCTCTCACTTAAGCAATCATTTTGTAAAAGTGTGGAACCATCTGCTTTTATTCCTTGGGGAGCTATTGAATTAATTGTCATCACAAAGATTCCTTGCCTACAAGATTCTTCTGACTACAAAACAGGAGGAAAGACAAAAGAGGAGAGGCTACAATTAAAGTGGACACACTACCTGAGTTGCCACAACTTTTAATCTCCCCTGGTAGCTCCTGTTTCCTCAAACCCAAAACAATCAAGTGTCACCCAGCATGCTCCTCATGACAAGATCTGATGATCTCTGGACTATTGTCTTCCCACATCAGTTTCAGGAGAAGACAAGCCCAAGGGTGTGTGGAGAGGAGTACAAATGAGTGGCCAGTCCTGGAGTTCCTGGCTTGGATCTTCAGTAGAGCTGGCATAAAAGCTGATTCTATACCTTGGATCACTACAGCTTCCTAAGAACTGGCTCTAAGACACATTGTATGACAGGAATTTCCTGAAACATCACCACACATTCTTAACTAAAAGATTAAAGCTACAAGGGTATTTTTGTGTCCTTTATCCTCATGCATTCAATTCCAGACACCTCTAAAGAAGGGCAAGGACTGAGATTAGCCCTAAATTCCCCTTTCTTGAGGAGATTAAGCTCTTGGTCATAGATATCCAGGTGCAAGAGCCCAAAGCCTCTGCACAGTCATGAAGATGATGTCCACAAGATCACATGAGCCACATCAGGGTGTGCAGTATCCTCAGTTCTCTTCCACCCTTAGCTCTGTTGATAAAATATAAGTTTGAGTGAAAAAGATACGCCAGGGAGGTGTCCAAGATAGAAAATAATCTGTCCCCACACTGCTGTAGGTCTATATATGCTACTGCCCAGCTTCATCTGTGTCCTTTACCTATCAGAGCAATGGTTTGGTTGTGATCAAATGCTGCTTCAGTGACTTACTGTGAGGCTCTCTGACTCACCACCCTACAAAGCCCACAGTGACTCAAGGGTGTTAAATGGATCCCTCCTTCCTTTTCCCATACAGTCAACATCTCACAGTGCTCACAGGGGATTTTTTTTCCAGTGTGATCCAGTTTCACAGTGTGATCTCCCTTTCTCTTCACCCCATGGATCATTTCCAACAAAGGCTTTGGACAAGCAGCAAAGGAAAGTATTTGCACAATTGCTGCCCATATTTAGGATCCCAGCTAATTTCTTGGATTCTGACTGGCATTTTGAACCCTTCAAAATGCCAGGGACTTACCCTACTCTCTCAGGCACTGGTTGGGATGGAAACAGTATTGAGTCTGAAAGCCCTGGCTAAAAACTGCCCTGAAATAAATGGGATGAAAACATTTCCAGCTCCCTCACCTGGATGAAAGACACTCCAAAGAACTAGCTTACTAAAATGCACTCCTTTATTCAGTTTTTGCTGTTCATTTTACTGGGAGCCCAGATTTCTTTCTGCCTTCCAGTTTTGCCTTTGTTGTTGTTGAGTTTCTAAGGAGTCTGTTAGACATGAGAAACAGTACCTCTCAGCACACAAGTGTGTAGGGGTGCCAGGCCAGGGAATGTCATTAGCAGACTTATTTAGAGAAAAGGGTGAGTTAACCACAAAATGCTCTGCTGATAATTTGTTTAGCTGCTCCTGTGGTCAGAAGTGTGGTCAGGCTTACAGCATCCAGGAGCTGTTAATCACCTGTCAGCAGGCTCTTGCAGTCTTCTGCAATTGCAGCCCTTGTTGTGTGAGGCTCTGTCAGCAAGGGAAATGAAAAGAGCAATACTCAAAAAGCTTTCGAGAGAGCAGAGCTGTGGCTGAATCTCATCTGTGGTGTATCTCATCTGGGAGTGGATTTAATTTGCTAATAGAAACCCCAACTCTTATGGCAGTAGGGGACCATTCAATTAACATTATTTTGCAGCTGGAGTTTTAATGATTCCATACAGCTTGTCTTTCCTCATCTATTACTCCATCCCACGCCTTGCAATGTCTGAATACATGAGCCAATATCAACAAAACTGGACACACAGGAGAAGTCCTGTGCATATTATGTTTCTACATCTCACTAAATATGGGCAGAAGAGACAGCACCATCCTGGGAGAATTCTTTCACTGCAATCTCAGCTCCTATGTACATGATACAACAACTATGTCCTGAGAGGAGTGCAAATGCCCCAACAGCAAAAAAACCTTGAGGTCACATCTAATTGGAGACATCAGAGGACACAGTGTCAGGACAGAGTCCCAGGCTAGAGGAGTCCCACATGGTCTCTCAGACAGATGCCCTGAAGAACACAGCACACTTTTCTTGAGGCTCAAATAGTCCTTATAAATGAGCCAGAGTTGAGTCCTTTTCTCTACCCTTAACACTGAAAAACTCAGGGTCAAATTTGCAAATCAGAGAGAGAAAAAAGCAGTGCTGGCTAGCAGAGAACTTAAAGCAGAAAGAGGACTTCAGCATCAGATCTGTGTGAGAGGTGTGTTATACCCTTTCCCTGAGGAAAGAAGAACATGAAAGCTCAAAGTAAATGCGTATTTCCAAGAAAAATGCTATGTGATTAAGTGACGTGTTTTGATCACTAGCAGTGGATATTTCATCATCCAGGAAATTACTGTTAAGGGTCACTGTGCACTAATTAAGCTTTACTTGCTCTGAATCACCTCATCACACCCCACAGCATGTGCTCTGCCTTTACTCTGGCTCCCTAGGTCCAGTTCTGGGCACACACAGAGAGAACTGCTGGAATGACACCCCATGTGCTGGACAGAGCTCCACTCCTGCCCACACTGGCTGGAATATGCTGCTCCTCACCTCACTGGCACCAGAGCACCACCCTGCCTCTGTCCCAGCAAGAAATGCCTGGCTCTGCTGATTTCCAAGGCAGCCTTTTAGGGCTGTGAGTTGCCAGATGATGTCTGCACATTTTTGAGAGCCCCTGGGAATCCACAGGTTGATTTTGATGGGCTTTAGGCTGGGCTGTTACGCTTCAGCAGCCAGCTAATGCAGACCTGCGACTCCAGCAGGGAATGCTCCAGCACAGGGGCTGTGCTAGTGGGGAGACTGAATCAAAGTGACAAGGAATAGATAGATGGGGAGTGATTTTGGGGGTAATTAGATACAGCAGTGCTGTGGGATTCAGACTGGTGCTCAGTGTGCCCCTCTGCATGAGGAGATCCTGTTTGGTTTCCACCTGGATTCAGGGGTATCCAGGTTCTGGAGCTGGCAGGGCTGAGTGAATATTTATCCAGGATAGACATCAGCTCAGATACATTGATTGCTTACTCTGCTCTCAATACTCTGGACTTAATTTTCAGAACAGCCAATAAGCAGAGTCATGGGAACCAGATCCAGTCCTGCTCTGTTGGATTTCAAGCCCATGAGGGACTTACAAGCCTTTTGGTTGACCTGCAGCAAAACTGAGTCCATAAACCTCACCCAGAGTTTCCTGCCAGTGGGCCAGGAAGATGTGGGGAATGAGGCTGGGCCTTCAGAGGGGGTTGGCTGGCTTTCTGCTGGACTTCCTGCCAGGTACAACTGCAGGACCTCTCAGGATTCAGATGTTTTGCAGCACGGTGTGCATATAATACCATCTGGCCTTGCCTTCCCATGCTGTATCTCGGTGAAGCCCAAATATTTATGCCTATTCAGCACTCAGTTTATCCTAAATGGAAAGGACTGCTGCCAGCATGTAAAAGATATATGTAACACGGTGGATCAGCCAGACCTGGACACTGGCAAAGCTTTCTGAGACTGCAGAGGGGGCATATGCCTACAAGCAGGATTTCTGTTTCCTTGCTGCCAAGGAGCTCATGTCTGTCTTAGAGAGTTCATTTGTGGGAAGGAAAAAAAGTGGCACATAAACATAAAATGTAACAAAAGAAAATGCCAAAATAAATCTGACAGGCTTTTCTTATGCCACTTCGTTTTGTGGAAAAAAAGCATCTGTCCACTCAAATTAGACCAAAATACTGAGATGTTTCCTAATGAACTGGCAAATACAGATGCCAAAGGGGTGAGAGATGAAATCTGGAGAGGATATTAGCTTTTCCCCCCGATCTGAATATGATCTTTATTATTATTATTTTTGCTTCTTCTTTCCATTTAATTTGGCAATGGACTTACAAAAGAAGTAAGTTTTTTTTGTGTTCTCCCTTCTGTGAACTCAGACTGAACACAGCCAAAATTAACTTCTCCCTGGGAGGTGAAGATAGAAGAAAAGGAAACTAATCTTCATTTCCGACCTCCATCTTCCTGACATTATATCTTTTATTTACAAGACCTGCACATCATCTGCATATAAGAAAGAAAGAAAATAATGGAATCAAATTGGAATCTGGAAATATTTATTCACTTTATAATGGCATTGCCATAAGAAGTTTGATTTTTTCATTTACTCCGGATTGCACTGTGTAGGAATAGTAACCTCTTTAGCCCACCACTGAATTCTGTGATTCATCAGTGTAACAAAAGACTTTTGGAGGGTTCAAAGTATTTCCTTTCTTTTCTGACAATACACACTGGAAAAATACACAAAATAAACAAGGAAAAAAAGGAGTTGTTTCTGAGGAGAGGCCAAAGAGGGGAGGAAGAAGTTTGCTGGTCAAAGTAAAGAGTTTGATGAAAAAAAAAAAAGTGAAATAAATAGGCTTTGGTGAGTTTAAGACATACACTTTAGAAAGTGCATGCCTTTAGAAAGCAAAACAAACAGTTAACTAGCATTTTGATAAAATACTAGCAAGTATCTCTGTTGCACTTAGGACCCTGGTAGGGAGAGATAGGAAATTTTGTAGATTCTGCTAGGAAATGCTCTGACTTCCAAAGTGTAACACTTGTGATTTTATAATGCAGCTTTTCCTACAGGTTATCTTTCAGATGTAGACAATATAAGTCTGTCATATTTTTGTTTATGCTGCAGTGAGATATAAAGGTTGTAAATTTGAGTTGATCACAAACCTTGTCTAAAGCACGTGTGCACTTCCGTGACACTGTTTATCTCCAGTGTTTGGCCAGCTGAGATAACAGGCTGGTGTGTCAAACACGTGACATGTGTTATCTGGACACCATGAACACTTTGGTTGCAGGGACATGTTGACACAGCTCTTTTGAGGAGATGTAGACAACATGATGGCTCCACTTATGCTAAGGAACAAGATGAGTGGTCTTATGTTAATGTGTGTGTCTCCCCCCCTGCCTAACTCTGTCATCTTGGGCTCGCAGCGTGGAACAACTCAGATGAATTCAACAACAGAAATGTTAAAAAAACCTCAGCACTTTGTTTTGGGTACGAGAAGGATTTCATTTTGTTATTGTAGGATCAGAGAGCAAAAGGTAGGCAGCTCTTTTCTACAGAAAACATGTACATGGAAAACTTGCCTTCAGGTTGTTTTTTTCCTTTGTCAAGAATAAAAACACAGTATTTGAGATTGATAGGCTTGAACACATTTGGAGAGAGAAAAATTAAGAAGTGCTATTCTTAAGGTCCTTCTCAACCACTAGGACAAATCACAGCCTCACTAAACATCACATGTCAAATTCTGTGATGTCTGAAAACTGCAGTTTTTCAGGGTTGCATCTTTGCTTGGGGGACTCTAAATCCACTCTGCTCAATCTACCAGCACCCTTCAATGTACAAGGACATCAGAAAGGACAGAATGTAGCTGGGGAGCTGCATTTTTTGGGTTTCAGGGAGAAAATGAATCTCACAGTGAATAGTTTTTATGAGCATGTCTACACCACGACATGGAAGACAGCAGAGAAGGGCAGGAGTTGGTAGATGACCTGTGTGAAAGCATCAGATTAGATCTGGAAGTATGACTGCCACATCTGTGGGATACCAGACAATGCCAGACCTCTCAGCTCCAAAGGCAGGACTGAAACAGGCTGATTTCTGCAGGTAACACGACAGAAATCAACCTGGGTCCGGCTGCCTCCCAGGTTCCCTCCCGTACAAACAATTTCAGGGGAGGTGAGATTGCATGACAAATTCAATTAGAGATGAGCCTGAGGGGGAAAGAAGCTGTCAAAACAGATGATTAAGATGAATGCAGTTTGCAGCCAAGGGGAGTAACCAGCATTAAGTCATGCCCACAAGCAAGGGAAAATAACGTGCTAGAAACTACGAGGTAAAGTGGACTCTTTTTTTTTTTTTTTTCATTGTGTTCCTCCTGTTTCTCCTTTTCCTCCTCTCCCACTCTCTATAATGCTACTGCTTGGCTGCACATTAAACACTTTGACAGTCACAGAAAATCATCTAACATTTCCATGGCAGTGAAACACAAAAGCATAAACAGTTTATTTCTTGTGAAATTTGTAAGGAAAACAAACATTTTACAAGGCTCTGGTTCCCTCTGCCTTTTCCTCCCCTGAAGCCCCCAAAATTATTGCCAGTGTAAAAGACAAGAGAGAAAACAGACCTTAAGTAAACAGAGTCATGAGTGTTATTTACTATCCCCTGGTTATATGCCAAGGAGATATCAACCAAGCAGACATTAGGAAAATATTTATCCAAGCATTAATATATTCTTTGCACATGACACATTGCACATCATTATTTAGCTGGGCTGATAACACGGAAGCTTTACTAACAGCATATTTCTTCCTGTGCTTAGAAGTCTTTAAAGCATTTTTAAGCTTCACAGTAAATCACAGCCCAGTCTGCAGATATATTCTGTATACACATGTAGATTCTGCTTCAGCCCTTCTAATCACATGGTTGAGTGTCCATATCTGTTCATCCCTGGAACCTGAATGTCTTTTCAGTGATTGAAAAAGGAAGGGCAAAACTATCAATGTCTGCCTCATCCTAAGCTCCTACTAAACTTCCCAGCAGCATCCGCCTCCTGCTGCTTAATGAGGGCACTGGTTGGGTGAAGCAGATCAGAAAATACAAGTACTGAGACAAATCTGGAAAGACTCCTGAACAAATCAAGAAAGCCTTTAAAATGTCTAAAGCACTCTATTGTTTCAGGGCTGGGAGGTCGTGGGCTTTTTCTGGTGATCTTTCAATATGTCTCCTCAGAATAAGTCCTAAGAAGTCTTATTTTTTGTCTTATTTTCATATTTTTTTTACTAAGTTTGGCAGATGAAAATATTTAGATAGTTTCCATCTGTCCTAGCAAAGAAAATTAATCTCTCAATGTTCTGACTGTTTCTATGTAATAAATTCCAAAATGTGGGAATTACAGCAAACCTGATTCTATTGACTGTAAATGGAACTAATGGACACAGAATTAGAAGCACAGATCTCTTGACTGTTTAGTCAGCATGAAGGGTGTAGGATCCACTGACCAGAGGACACCATGCCCTGAGCTCTGAAGGTGAGGAAGAAGAGGGTCAAGGCAAGGATGTGAGAGGATTAGGCAGTGGGAACCCCTGAGTTTCCTTGCATCAGACCTCACAACAATCCCACCAGAACTCTGAGCCCCTCATTGTGTCATTTTCAGTAATAAACCTAGGGAGACAAAGGTGTAGACACTAGTGTTCTGTAACTCAGCTCTGATCCGAAACACTTCCTGGTGAGGCCATTTAGCCAAGCCTTTCTCTAACTATTAACAAAACATTAAAATATTCTAGATCTTTATATGCCTGCTTTACGTGGAAAGCTGGAGCCTGGAGAACTTTAGTGACACAATGAGAGTTGGTGACACTGTCAGAAACAGAAACTAAGTCATGATTCCTCTTGTCCCATCTGAACTCCCAGGACCTCATCAAAAAGCCTGGACAGTCTTTGCAGCTACAGATTTGTGCAGAGATCCACAGGGACTCATAAAGGCTAAAGCTGCCTTTAAAAATTACTTCCTAGGCATGCAAAGGCATAAAGTTAAAACTTTCTGAGATAAGTTGTAACTTACAGCCCCAGCACATGCCTGCCTACTAATCCATCTTTTCAGTGAAAAATGTCACAAGGAATTGCAATCATTCCCTTTAGAGCAGCAAGATCCACAGACCACTCAGTCCAGCAGCATCATGCTTCCACTTAGTTGGGGATTTGTCATGCTCTCTAACAAAGGGTTCACTTCATAATGTTCAAATAATGTGCCATGTTAAGAGGAGAAATAAAGAAGGGAATTGTTAACACAGTGAGATTTCCCACACACTCTTAAGGGCTTGAAGCCTGGGTCCTGTGACCTCTCTGTGGTATTGGCTGATGACACGTGCAGTCACTTGCCTCTGGGACCTGGCTTTCCAGCTCTTGACTCATAAGGGAAACTCCAAAAATCTCCAGAATCTCTAATAGTGCTGCAGTGAGTGGATTGTTCCAATTAGGCTTATGACTGTTGGTTTGCAGTTTAGCCATTGTGGAGCACCCCAGCCACAGGTTTGACAGAAAGGGAGGCGGGGGGGAAAGTCTGCACATTATTTCCCAGTGAGAAATTCTGGAAGAGATAAGAACATTTCAAGAATAACTGATAAGCTACACCCTGCCAGTGGTTTTTTTTTAATTTATATTAATGGATTAGCTGGGCTGAATCAAGAATTCTGGGTAAGAATTGTCTCCAAGATGAATGGAAAGACAACACTCATGGGAGTGATTCTCAGAACAGACTGAACTTTGCCTACTGGTTCAATGGCAAGAGTGAGGTTTGTTTAAGGAATTAAGGCTCCATCTCAAAATTTCACAGATTTATTTTTAATCCCAAATAGGATTATTATCCTCAAGCTGCTCTCTTTTGTGCTGAAGTTTCTGCAGCACCTCCCACAAGCCCATAACTTCTGTTTAACACCTTTGTAAACAGTCTGGATTGAGATATTACAAATGACAAGGGCTACACCTTCTCCCAGAAAATGCACTCCATTTCAATCCAACATCAATAGTCCAGCAAGATTTGTAACTTAAACTTAATTACAGACAGCAATAAATATATACCAGTTTGTTTAGAAAGCCCACTCCCATTTGCCTTGCTAGTATCTTTCCCATGCTTAAGCTGGCACTAGTTAATTCTGACTCCTGCATACCTCTGGGATATCCATTTCTAGCCTAACTGGTGGAAAATTGGTTGTTGATGCTCAGGAAATAACTGATTTTCCATCCATTATATTGTAGCCTTACTGAGAGTATTATGCTGCTGATGCACAAACCACTGATTACAGTTTTTAGTTAACAAATAGGTTTTGTCAACTGCCCCAGGCACTGCCTAACAAAGTTGTGCTTAACGGCTAAGGAGGCCGATTTCTTTGGGGATATTACTTAAATGGAGCACAGATCTAGAGTACACAACAGTTGCTATTCATCAGGCACAGGGAAAAAAAAAGCCTGGCAGCAAGCCAGAAATGTAAAGCAGCTCTGTAAGTTGGCAGAGTAGTTTATAATTACTGCTATTAAAATATACACACATGCATATATATCTATATATATTTATATGCATACACACACACATGTCAGATTTGCTGAGATACAAAATGCCCTAACTTCAGGGCAATATTTCTGTGATGATTTCATTCTGTGATTAAGTATTTCGGAAGGAAGATACAAGATATTAATTAAAGCAGAGGATAAATACCTTCTTAATTAGCTGATGAAATACAATTTGCATGGAAGTGAATTCTTTTTAATAACTGCTGAATGTGCCTGGGGCAATGTTTCAGTACATCCCCACTTTTTCCTTTCTGTCATCCTCAAGGAGTTCTAAATAAATGTTTGGAGACTAATTCTGATCTTGCTCACTGTGGTGGAATTACTGTGGTCTGAGAAATCAGAAAATGAAATCAGGCCAGCTGATTTTGCTCCTTTTTCTTTCCCTTCCTCCTGCATAGCAGAATGGAAAGAAGCACTCAGAGCCATAGGAGATATTCTGGGTTTGCACAAAGAAGACAGCAAGAGAGATGCTACTGCAAGGTTTTCCTACCCTGACAATATTATCATCTAAATCCTCTCATGGGGTTCTTTGTTCATTCTCTAGGTTTTCTGCTACCATTAGATATTCCCTGCTTAGACATATGCCAGTCCAGAAAATCTGAAGAAGGATATTCTGGTAGCTGTGTAATTGCCAGTGTCTGAAAGATATCCTTATTCATTTGGGTTTTGCTGGTTTTGGTTTTGGTAACGTCTTTGCCTCATGTAACAGCCTGCAAGTAGTGCTAGTTTAATATGGAGATGCTGAATATTTTTCTTTAATATCCACAATCAACATGTGGTCCCAAGGTCATCTCTTTTCAGCACACTACTCAAACTCTCTTCTGAAGCTGGAATTATTCATTTCCTTGTGGCCTCTTCTATGTCATTTATCACAAAGGAATCCAAGCATTTAATAAATGATGATGAAAATGGGTTTATTTTCCCAACTTGCTGGTGAGGAGTTAGTTTGGCTGGTGCCACTGCTGCCTTATGGATGGGTAAAGGATGAAAGGATGTATGAAATCCCACATTTCTCCAAGCCTGAGAAATTCAAGGGGCCTGTGACTTGATTTTTTCAGCTGACAGTGCATCCTGCTTTCTTCAGAACTGCCAGATGAGCTTCTGGCTGCTCTTTCCTCAGCCCCTTCTCACACTTGCTCCTTACCAGACCTCTGCATCAGCACAGCCACAACAAGCAGCTCCAGCAATGCAAAGACAACTGATGTCTGCTTTAGAGGAAGCATCTACTGATTCCCTAGGGAATTTCCTCCTAGGGAGTACTGGATGTGGACCGCTTTCCTGTGTTGAGAACTCCCACACTGAACCTCTGACCTCATGAAGATTTTGGATTTTTTTGCTCTTTCACCACTTCATCCTTCTAATGCAAGTAGTGCCTGGTACCCAGGAGGGAACAAGCCTGTGGTTTTGGAGGACATTTTGACCTTCCCACTTAGGGCTTTGCTGGCAACAGAGGCAGATGTGTCCTGATGATAACTTATTTCAATCTGCAGAGTGAGACTTTCCTGTGCATTAAAAAAAGGACAAGAGTTTGGGGTTGAAAAGGCCAATGTATATAATTAACTGAAAGAGGAAAAACCATCATGGAAAGTAGCTGAATTAATGTTTTCAGGGGCATTTGGCTTCACTATTAAGCAGCTAACAAAAGAAATAGAGAAACTAGATTGCCTGTATGGGATGGACTTCAGACACCTGAACAAAGACCAGATCAGCCATTTCCATAAATTGCCACATCAGCTGTGCACATGAATAAAGGCAGTTTGTCCCTGCTACTGAGGTCTCTGGTGATGTCTGAGGATTGGAAAGAGCCAGGTACTACTACATGCCATGTTTTAAGGTTGTATATGACTAAAGTATTGTAAATTGTCTCTTCTTTACAGTCTTTCCAGGGATTTTCCTTTCCTTCATTCTGTTCCCATGACAGAAGTTCAGAACAAAGGAGGAATTGGAAATGTCAAATTAGCTGTTTCTTTCACCATGCTGTAACTAGACAGGGGAAGGTTTAGAAGGAGGCAGGGAGGAGATGGCCAAGGTATTCACAGGCAATAATGTGTCACCTTCAAACAACGGGCCCAAGTTTATGCTTTTCAGATTTTTTGAGATGAATATTTGTAGATTTTACTAAGCAAAATAATATACTTTTTCCTTGTATTTACATTCTGTTTGGCTTTTTTTCTTGTTTTCTTTTAGTGCAATAAGATCAGTGTTGGCACCTGACTTGTTAGATTTCAACCCAAGGTTCAACTACAGTACAGAATTTTATAATGACAAGGTCTGGCCCATGCTAATAACACAGCTGGGCTCCTCACCTCGACCTGTACTAAGCACAGGGTAGGTGAAAGTCTGCTGTTCTCAAGCAATATTGAAGTCTCAAACACAATTTCAGCCTTGCCATGCAAACTGATAGGGAATTCACAGCTGCATGCTCATTTTAAAAATCTCCCCACTGCAGGCATCAAAGCCCTAAGGCTAAATTTCCCCTGCATGCTCTCACCCTGGCACAGATATGCTCCCAGTGCTGCAGAAAGCACAGTCTCTCTCTCCAGGCAAAACCTCCTCCACAGCCCAAGTTACACAGGTCAGCCTCTTTACTGGGTTACTAAAGATATTCTGGTTGTCTGTTCTGCTTTATTGCATTGGCAATTTCCTTTCAAAAATCCAGCCTTTTCCCTTGGCTTCTTATTTAATTTTCCATAGAATTTCTACCGTGCTATCAGGAGAAACTTCATACTGAACCCGCCCATGTTCCCTCTCCAGTGCTGCATTCCTCCCTGTCAAGGGTGGACAGGTGCTTTCAGATGCACCACAGAGCCACAGAAAGCAGGAAAACTTCTGTCCAGCTGAGGATGAAAATAGGTACCTGTCCTGGCATATGACCCAACTCCAAGTATGATTTTGGGAGGGGGAGGGGGAGAAGCATACTGGCTTTCTAATGAATGTCATCTAAGGCAGGACCTTACACTGACGTCACATGGGGACAGCACAGCAGGGCTCTCAGGAAACATCTAATACGGCATAAAATTATATTTTTGTGTGATTTGTTTTTAAATTCTGGGAGAGAAAGAAGGGGGAGAAGGCAAGGAATCCTATTCAGAACTAGAGAGTTCAACAAATGATTTCTGCTAAGAAAAATGCTATTCTTTTTATGCCAGCACCTTTTAGTTGGAGGACTTAAAAGAGTTTGGGGTTCTTTGCTAACCACTTGGACCGATGCCCAACAGTTGTTTTCATTTATCCTCAACATTCTCAACTGCTCCCATTGAAGTGAGATAAAGTAGTAGAAAGAAAAATAAACGGGGCTCCTTTCTCCCCTCTTTCCCCAGCCGCTGGGGTCACTGCTGTGCCTTGCTCTGGAGCTGTGCGCGGGTGCCACACAAGGCGTGCAGGGAGAGGCAGGAAGGACAGGCTGGGGCTGGGGCTGTGCTGAGGGGCTCCCAAAGCTCAGCTGCACCTCCCAGCTCTGCCCCAGCCTTCCTGCACTGCCTTTGCCAAGTCACTTCACCTCCCCGTGCCTCGGTTCCTCATCTGAGAAAGGCAATATCGCTTCTTTTTTCTCATCTTGTAGCTTTTTCTCATCTCTCGCTTTGTGTCTGGAGACAGGAAGATTTTTTAGGCCCGGCTAATTTCTTACTACCTGTTTCTTGCCCTGCCTAAAACAATGGGGCTTTGGTCTGTAAGAACATTTAGGTAATAGAAAAATTTAGCTAATAGCAAGAGTACTTGTCCAGATCTGCATGTCCTCTGGGTTTGCCTTACCTTCCTCATGGCCAGAACTGTTGGAACAGTTTTAATCACTCTGTGAATATGCTTGACAGCTTTGAATCAAACCCAAACCCAAATTGAAAACTGATTTGAATTGTTATTTCTTTTGAAACCCAGAACTGAACCTACACTCTTACTTTGAAGACTATGTGGGACTCAAAAAAGCCCCAACCAACAGAGCAAAACTTCCTTTGTAGCTGGACCAAAACTCAACTAAAAAAATGACTGATTTGAGTCCATAACAGATTTACTTCCTTGATGAATTCAGTTCGCTGTTATTCATCATGTCATGTTAGCTAAAGCTATTAGGAAATACACCATTATTTGTGTAAAAATTAATAGTTCCTGAAAGCTTTAAAGTCCTGGCATAAATGGTTACTTGGTAGAAACTTGTTATGAAATGTCATGGTCACTTGTAGCCAGTCTTCCATTTGGAAACCTTTGATCAACTGATTGGAGAGAAAGCACAACGAAACCAAGAAACAAGTTGTAGGTGGAAAGAACTTACCTGAAACCATCAAAAGAGATAAAAATAACAAAGGTCAACCTGACAAAAATGGTGTTTGGATCTGATTTTTCAGCTCAGTTCTGGCTGCTGATGTGACTAAGTTGCTGTGCTTGGACTTGAATGCTTCTCAGTTTTGTTTAAAAGAAAAAGGTAAAGCGGAGGTTGGGATGTTGTGTTCCAGATACTGAGCTGAGCAGAGACAATAAAATGTGGAATTTCTTCCCTCTGTTCAGTAAAGCTTTTTGACCAAGTCTCATGATCCAGCCCAAACTATACATTATATTTTGTCTTCTGGTTTTCTAAGTTAGACTTTGAAATAAAAAGTCCTGCTAAAAAATTGAAGAATCCAAACTTTTTACTTTGATTTTCATGAGGTGTTGGTGTTACTTACCAGTCAATCTTGTGTATTTAGGTACCATTTCTTTATGGCCTTTGATCTGTGCAACTGCAGACAGCCACTGACAGAAGACAAAATCATTACAGATCATCTCACACGACACAGGCATGCATGCAGTGGTGCTCTTCTTGAAAAATTCTGCCTGCTGCTGTTTTCATAGCCTTAAAATTAAGGCTGTGTTGAGTGAACAAGACAGCCTTGGTTTTGACTGGACACAGAGAGAAAAGGAGAGAGAAGAAAGGCCTGGGAAAAGCCCAGGTATGCCAAATACCTGCAATTATCTGCCTCTACCCTTCCTTTCACCATCTATGAACAAGTAGTGACAGGTGACTGCAATGACTGGAGCTATTAATCTACAGCTCAGATGAATTAATTCCATTTTAGTAGGAAAAAATGTTCCCAAACATTCAGGGCTAGGCCAGCAAAATTAAGTAGAAGCAGGAAAAGCAGGGAGAGAGGAAAACAGCCAAAAATCCTCATATCTTCTTCATTCTTACTCTCACACCTCCAGGGAACATCTGCAGTCCCAGCCCTATCTGAGTCTTTTGCAGACACCAGAACAAGCATCTGGATGACATGACAAGGCACTAGCAGGTCAGGAGCAGTGGAACAGATGTGTTCCTGTGCAGACTAACTCCTGAGTAATATTTGAGATTTTTTCCCCTAGATGGGGCTGTGAAATACACTGCCCACTACACAGCAGGTAAAGAGAGAGAGCAGCCTTCTTTTCAACAGGAAGCACTTCATGGACTGCCCTTTGCGAGCACGTGGTTTTGTTTTGCTGTGCCAGAAGAATGCATGTGTGCATGGCATGACAAGTTCATTTCCATTTCCACTCTGAAGAAAGAGAAGACTGACTGAAGGTGAATCCCTGCTCTGTTGTTGTTCATGGCTCAGATGGAAAAGCAATCGAACAAGACAATTTGAGACACTGTTGTTGAGAAATGGGTTTGTAGAGGCAGTAACAGCTGTCTGTCTCCTAAGGAAACCACAGCCACTGCTGAAAGCATAAAGCTCATCTTCCCCTCAATAATTTTCTTTATGCTGAAAGCATAAAGCTCATCTTCCCTCCATCCCCACCCGCAGCTCCATGGCAGCCAAACCTCTGCTTTGTACAGGGCTGACAGACCAGACCCAAAGTGCTCTGCACGCAGGCAAGCAACAGAGATAAGGCCAATGATGCTGAAGCAAATGTCATCTGTCTCTCTGGCTCCCATCCTTGTTTGTTTGTTGCCATGACCCATAAGCTGTTTCCACTCCACTAAGTGACTGGTGAGTCACCACAACCCACTGTGTGGGGAAGATAAAGGCACCCTGTGATCAAATGCACCAAAACACCTGATAAAATCCCCCCCTCTCTCTCTCCTCCTCAGGGGGGTCTGCAGGCAGTCCCTCCTGCAGGCACCTACTTCTGCGGTCATGTTTGAAGCCATCTTCTGTGACACCTACGTGGAGACTGACTGTCTTGAACTGAGTTCTCTACAATAATTCTCTGGTCCTCCCCCTCTTCTGCTTTGAATGGTGAAAATGGGGTCAGTGTCTTGGGAAAATAAGCCAAACCAGATCAGGTGATGATGCAGGATTAGGTGCGGTTCCCCACTGGGTGTCAAATCCCAGCACACCCACTGCTAGCCCATTATATTTTAATGGCAGGAGGAGGATAAATCAATACTTCAAAGAGAGAAAGAAGGCTGTGGAGAGCTTCCTGGATTCCTCTTTAAGGTGAAGAAAGACTCAGACTTAATTGAAGTCACTTCTTATCTGTTTCCATCTTTTTTGTTTCAAGAAAGTAGGAGGTTAAAATGGACAAGAAGAATAGCACAGGAAGAGTCTGAGAGAGAAAACAGTTTTTCCCTGTCACTGCATGCTTGTGATTTTCTTCCTTTGCCCTCCATGGGTAAAATGACACAAACCTGCCAAAACCTGCACAGAGTCAAATTCTTATCTCCACCCTCCATTACCAGAGCTTTGTCCTTCACAATTTGCCAGACCCCTTGTTCTGCCTTTCATAAAATCATTGAATCATTTAAGTTGGAAAAGACCTTTAAGGTCATCAAGTCGAACAATTCACAGCAGGAGGTAGAAGATACTCAATGAAGTAGCCATATGTAAGGAATCTGCTCAGCCATACAATTAAAAATCACAAAATCTGACCTTTTCAGCTACCTAGACTGATGCAATCTGGCATTTATGTCATTGTGCTGAAAATTAGTCATCATTTTAAGTGCTTAGGCTGTACCTCAGATAATTTTGCAAGGATGTCAGCTGAGAAGGAAAAGCATTGGCTTTACCAAAAGCAAAAGTAATATCAAAGGGAAGAATTGCAAGAATTTATGCTTTCAAGTGTTTTGTCACAGCCAGAGAGGCTTTTTTCACTGAGGGAAGAGGCTCATGTCTTTTTGAGTTTGATGGTATGGGAAACAAAATGACAAAACCAGAGATGGAACAGAGGTCGTAAAAGTATGTGGTGAGAGGTAAATTGGCTTCTCCCCATAACCTTTATTGTGGCCTGCTCACACTTGCTCACACAACAAACTTGTCTCCACAAGGTTTTCACCTCAGGCCAGGTACCTCATGACAGTGAACCCCAAGGAGGAACACAATGTTTTCTTCCAGTGAAAGCATAGCCTTCTGTGTTCCCTCCCTGACCTATCACCGTATACAGCAGTCTGGGCAAGAAAAACAGGAACAATGTTATGTTTCTGCTCAGACTAACTTCATGCTCATCACTTTCTGTGCCAGTAAAGCATGGTTTGTCTTTTCTTTTCTTTTCTTTCCTTTTTTT
>VZRH01007670.1:521144-587835 GCA_013397555.1 Urocynchramus pylzowi | reverse complement strand
TTTTTTTTTTTTTTTTTTTTTTTTTTTTTTTTAATTTTAAGAAAATGCTTCCATTTGACATCCAGAGCCATATTCATGAACAGCTATTATACCCTAAAGGTGACTGTTTCTGTCCTGTCATACACACATATGGTATGACCATGTTGCTGTTTCTGCTGAACTATGGTTTGCAGAGGCATGAGTTAAGAAATGTTAAAAAAGGTATTTTTATATCTTTTGTGTCTCCCTCCATCATGCAGAGAAACCATGTATGCTGTGCTACTTGAAAGAAATGCAAATGTCAAGACCTGCAGCTCCTAGGATAAAACATTCAGGTATAAGAAGAGGAACAGGATGATAAAAAGGTCTGAGCAAGGTGGGTTAAGTGTGCAGTCAACATAGAGAACTGCAACACCACCTTGGTGAAAACTGAGGCACCCCTGCACTTCCAAACAAACATGGAATAACCAAAGCACCACTTTCAGAAAGGAAGCTGGGTAAAGGACAAGTCAGCAAAAATGTAAGAAGGTTTAACTTTTAGATTGGTTATGAAAGGAAATCAAACTTGTGAGCCTGTCATTGTTGTGCCTCTGAACATGACAAGAAATCCACGATAGTATTTCCCAATAATGTTTAGGTGCAACCAAACTTAGCACTGATGTGGAAGAATGAAAAAATAAGTTCTTGCCTATTTCTTGAAAAGAGGTCACTGGCAAATCATTCAAAGAGAGACTGCATGGATATTTCTACCTTACCCATCAGAAAATCTACATTAGTGTGCCACCCTTGAATCACAAACTCATAGGATGTCATTGAAAGTGATGTTCATGGCACAATCTAACTAATAATGTTTCAATCTAATCTAACTATGTTTTTAACTAACACAGATAATGAAGCAAGTTTTCCATAATGTCAGGGGCTTGCCCTCAGTGAAGATACCAAAAAGTTGAAGTAAAGTTCCAGATAAATGGAAATGGGAAAAATGATGAGTGAAAGCAACACAAAGTGAATCATCCAGAGGAGGGAAGAGAAGCACCCAAAAAATCCCCTGAACAGAGTAGAACATGCACAGCGGGGAAAGAGTTGTCATTTCTTTGCTACATACTTGAGATACAACTTTGGCATTGCAAGAAGGAGTAACTGCATGCATTTACACACCCAGGTTATACACACTGCTTAGAAACTCTACAGGTCTTACAAACTCTTCCACTTCTAGAAACAAACTGCTAAGAATGAAGCCACTCCTGGCCAGGGTGGACTGGACACTCCCCACACCTCCTAATCCAAGATGTGCTTTTGTTCAAATCTCTCTCCCAGAGCAGCTTGACTGACAAGGGTTACATGGGCAGTTCCTTACAGCTGAAGAGAGCTCTCACCTGTTTTCCAGTCACTTATGAGACTGAAGTAGCAATTTGTATGAAGCCTACGTGTTAGACTGAGAAAAAGCAACAGGTATGTGTTGCTCAGTGCATTGTAGGTGTTGGGCAGGATCCACAGTGGCATGGAAGGGACAAAGGAAAATGAAAATGAAAGGGGCAGAGTGTTCTGATATTAAATTATTCCACTTTATGCTGCTGATGCAATCTGAGCAAACCAGCAATTTCCTCTTGGCCTCTGTTTTATGAGCAATCCTATTCAAGCTTTGATAATAAAAGGAACACAGGTGGGTAATTAAGGAGGTGTGAAACACAAACGAGTAGCCAGCTCTCTGCTAGTGCTTTTTGCAATGTGCTCTGCAAGGCTCTCCTCATCCAAGTGCTGAGTGATTGAGTGACTTCACAGACTGACCTGGGGACTCATTTTCTTCCAAAACAGAATGAAATTCAAAAGGTTTCTGTAAAAATTTTGCTCTAAAAATTGCTGACAGGTTTGCCATTCCAAGAGCTGTATAGGAACAACACTACCTCACTTGCAATCATGCTTTTCACGGATTACAGCAGAATACAGAGACAGCCATAGCAGGTCAAAGCAAAATTCCACCCAGCACAAGATGCATCTGGCAGTGGATGCTCAGTAAAAGAGTGGAATAGGGGACATATGGAGAGATCCTTCCCCTGGCACTGCCCCTCAGCTCTTGGTTTATAGACTCACTGGAGAGGTTGTATCCTACCAGCAAACAGCCTTCCATGGAGCTCTTCTCCACAACCCAGTGGCAATGTAACATCCCCACACTGCTAAGGACAAGACTCAGAAACCTTCCCTCCAAAAGTATAGATCACTCATTGGAAGTATTGTAAGACCTGCAGTGTAACAGAAGGGAAAGCCTTGCAGGTACAGGCTGAAGTTCTGTCTGGTGTGAGAACACTCTTTACACAGGAATAAACCATGCAGTTAACATTTTGATTTCCCTAACCTCATAAATGCATGTATTTTTAACACATGCAATATGCTTTAATATATATTAACAGATAAAGTTCTATTAATATGTTTAATTATATAACATATGCTACATAAATATTCCTTATTCACAGAGGTGACAAAAGAGTGCTAACTGCTTTTTTAGCTTCATTGAAAAGGCTAACAATGAACAATGTATTTAATTCATCTCAGCCATCAATTTTATTCCATATTAATTTTTCTAACATTCAAGTCCAGCAAATTTAATTTGAATGTATTCAGTCAGCATAGAAAATTTTCACTTAGAAAAAACTGGAATGAAATTAACTGAGGATTTTTTTCCTTATTTCTGTTAAACAAGTGGCAACATGCCCATGTATGCTTTCTTACTCAAAAATACCCTACCTTCTAAGTCAGCCAGAAAATCTTACAGAGGCCAAATACAGAGGATATGAGCCACTACACTGAGTCACAAAAGGGGGTCCTTTGGGGCAGTGCTCTGCCTTTATAGCACCCAGTAGCCAGTGCTCAAACAAGCAGAGTAAGCCAACTACTATAACATTTTTCTTCTGCCCTTTCAGCCCTCAGAAAGCAGAAGTTCATGGTCTTCTTAAGCAAAAGCTGCCTTTGGACACCTGTGCTGAAGTTCTTCTCTGCTATCTTGCCCAAACTCTTCTGGAGATGTTTATCCTTGAGAACTGTGTGTACAGCCAGGTTAATGACAGGAGCAGATTGATAGATCACCCTCCAACGTCAGTTCCTGGGTTTTTTCTTCATCCCATTAAACTCAAGTGAATTGCATGATGCCCATGCACACCACTATTAAACATCAAGGAGGAGCCTCCCTACTTCTGGAAAGAGCAAGTTTGTTTAGTTCTTTTCCCAGGTCTATTTTGGTCCATGTGAAAACAAACATAACATCACTGGTGCTTGGCTTACCGCCTCCCTAATCATTTCTCAAGTACATGGACATCATGGGATACAAGAAAAAGAAAAGGAAAGAAAACCTGAGCATTCAGAGAGCTATATCCTTAAAGCTAAAATAAAATAAAACTCCATATACAGCTTCCATATGAATTACAGGGCCAAAAGGATTTATCTCTTCTTAGTTTTTGACTGTCCAACTGAACTTCCATGTTCTTTGGAAATCATGACCGAAACTCTGCTTTGCTTTTTTCCATTGTTATTTCAGGTTTGATATTCTGTTTTTTTCTCTGGTGTTTTTTGTTTGTCTTCCTGGAGACAACTTCAGGGTTCAGCAAAGTTTCTAAAACACAGGAATAAAGCTAGATTGCAAAGCAGGTACCGGGGTGTTCCTTCTGGTTGCAGTCTCACTTGCTGACATCCTTTCCCAGGAATAAATGTTGAGGCTCTCTGATCACAGTCAGCCAAAACTTTGCTTTATGATCTATCCCTCCTGTCCATGCCTTAGGAGTGATGGTTTTAAGAGAGGAAGTCACAGTTGTAATTAAACCAATCGACCACAGTGATACATCCAGAGGAAACACAACTTCATAGTGCATATCCCTGCTCACAGGGATCATTATCAGGACTTCTAAAAATGTATGGTTTTGTGTGTTTTGGTCTTCCTTCCTAACCCCAGTCCTTGCAAACTGGCACCTCCTCCATTCTTATACCCTTTTAACCAAATGAGTACAAGAATGCTGTTCCTGTGCACGTCCTTCTCATCACCTGAAGTGTGGAAAGCTGGGCAATTACAAAGTGACCCAAATGGCTCCACAGAGAACCATAATCTGAGATTAAGTCCATTTAGGAAGCCTGATATACCAAATATCCAACTGCAGCACAGTAAAACCAAAATTCCCTACCGACTATCTCTGCTCATAAAAGTGATTTAGATTGGTTCTCCCTCTGCATGAGTTCTCTGCTGGCTGTCTGAAACAATTAACAGAGTAAATAATAGATTGCAATGTTTTTCTTTCCATCCAGGTTTATGCTTTATATGAGTGAACAGTTAAAACATACATCTTAAAATGAAAAATCCTGGAACCTCAGAATTCCCTTAGCTGCTGAGTGAAAAGGAACCAGCAAAGCTCATTTGCAGGGAACAGCAACAAAAGTCTTGTCATTCCTGCTGGAGATGATCAGTTCAGGGTAGGGACTGCAAACTGAACTCTTCATATCCTCAGCTCCATCTGACCTTATTACTTCAATGGTTTTAATTTTTCAAGGAGAAAAAAAATGGGAAAGAGACCCAGACCATGGACTTTTCCCATGTTTCAGCCTGTCATGTAGGAAATCCTGCTAAGGACACAGGGTCTGTAACTTCTCTACAGATGTGCAGTATCACCCAGATCCACAGCAACGTACAGATTCACCATGTGTTTGTTCATGGCTTCTACAGGAATTTAGCAGACAAATTCATGCTAAACCCCTAAAAACATATATATGTATGTACATATAAAACATATGTATGTTGATACATCAGTTACACCTCAAAGGGCAAACAGCAGAGGCTGTTCTCCCCTCCAGAAGCTGTTGCAACAAGTGCAGCATCACGTTATTTTGGACATGAGGATCTCCTCTCAGCCAGCACATAGTTATGCTGTGGGGGGAAATGCCAAAGTGAGTGACTGCCTTTTAGTGCTGAGAAGAGCACAGGAGGTGGATGCAGGAGACTCAGACATAGACATAGTTGTACTTGATTTTCATTCAATTTGAAAACCAGAGGCTTCCGTTACCTAGGAAAGGACATGAAAAATTGTGGGCACATCCCAGTCACACAAAGTCTTCACCACCATGAAATCTCCAGGGTCCTTATTCTTTGGCAAATGCCCTGATAAACACATTTTATCGATTGGCCACTGTAAACAAAGCTGACTCTTTCTTTGGAGCAAGATAAATATGAAATGCAAATTAGGTAGATTTCTGTTGGTTAAACCTGAGTCCTGGGAGAGAGGAGGGAAATGCAGAAAGGAAGACCCATGTCAGAGCAAAGATTAATATCTTGCATGTGAATATGTCAGATGCTTGAGAATCCAACCTAGGAACTATCAAGTTTCTAGTCACATCATCAGTATTGACTTCTGAATAAAAATTAGTGACTTTTTCCATTAAATCCTATTGATCTCTTTCTCCAACAAGAAGCTCCTTCATCTAAATCACCGGTTTATTGTGCCTCTGATTGTTTAAGAGGATGTCATGGGAGCCATTGAAGAGTCACTTAAAATGTTATTTGTCCACCACACGTAGACAAGCTGTGTTTCCATCTGAAGCTTTGCTCTGTGAATTAAATCTTTAAACATAGAGTGGCCTTTGTTTGAAAAATTAAAATAATATGTATATGTATTTTACATGTTCACAAACTTTCAGAAGGATTGCCAAATCACTCTGCTGATTGCCAAATCAGTCCTGAAATGCAAAGGGAAAAAAAATATGATGAAATCCACACTGGTTGCAGCTTTCTAAATGGGATACAGGTACATACAGGTACTGATGATGTTTTTGCATCAGTAGGTGCAAATAGGGTTTGGCTGTTTACTAAACCCTGACATGTGGCTAACTCAGGACCTAAAATAGAATATGCTTTGTAAAGGCATACAATAAAATAGATTCTAAATAGATTTAGAATGTATTTTAATAGATTCTAAAAAGATTTTCTATTTATAGATTATGAATTCTAAAATAGAATATGCTTTGTAAAGGCATACAATATGCTAAGTCCTTTCTGAGGGACAACAAATTAGCACTTCTGCCAGCTCAAGCAGCAAGATTTTTGCTTTGACCTGTGAAGTCCTGATCCATTCTCTTAGAGCCAGTGATGACCTCAGAGTATTATGATTATGAAAAATAAATGATCAGTCAATCCTGGCAGCAGACAGACTTCTCTATTTCTGCACTTTATCATAGGAAGGTATGTGAGGTACTTCACTATTTGGAAGTGAGTCCCTTCCAGAAAATGTCCCTGAGCATTTGGGATGAGAAAGTAGTTCAAATGAAATATGGTCTGAGAGACAGTCCTCCAAAAGCAGCACACAGATCCCTTACAATGCCCTTCTTTCTGGCAGCATTACCACAAAACTTTGGAAAAGAACAATTTTCTGTTTATCCTCCACTTAGCGAGCAACAGAACACAGTCCTATGTAAATTTTGTATTTTGGGAGAGACACTGATATCACGGCCTTAGAAAACTGACATTACAGAAAATAGAAATAATCCCCTCTACTCTAAACCTTCTATCCCAAAATGTCTGAACGGCCTTATATTATTTTACTGTCTAAAAATGTTTAAAAGTGTTTCAGGCATTCCAGTGAGCAACTAGAAATAGACATTCCTTTCCCAAATCATCTAGCATCTATGTCCCATTTATAGCATAAAAAGAAGCAGAGTGATAGAAAAAATAGGAAAGGAACAAAAACTATCTTCCAGTCTGCTGGCACATTATTCTGGAGAGGAATATGTTCAGAAGCCTTCAGATCTGAGAGAGAAAAATTCCACATCTTCCTTTCAAAGTAACATTTTTTTTTATATTTAAAAAATCTTAGATCCTACAAGGTTTTAAGAGTCAGCACTGAAACAAAATTGTGAAGTAAAAACTTACATTTGTCCCTAAAAGCCTTACTTCTCAAATTCTTTCACAAAGAGTTTGCTATTTCAAACAGAATTAACAAACCTCTGAAACTTTCTCTTCTCTGCCTGATATCACAATGTAAAATCTGGTCTCTTACAAGCAAACAAGCAGAACGTTTCTCTATGGGGAACTGCAGCTCTTCCACATCTAAGAGTCAGTCCCACCAAGAGTACCAGAGCCTAACACAGAAAGAGGGAGAATGTTCAAATGCCTCACTTTTTCCACTGTTCAGCTTTTCTTAGATTGTTATGTGGATTTTCATTAGGCTTCCAAGTTTGGAAAACTTTTATTATTGTTATAAACTATGCTCGTTAAGTGGATTTTCTAATCCTTTCATGCCAGACATTTGGCCAAATTCAAGCACAGAATTGATTTTATATCTGACACACAGTCTCATAGGAACCATATCCTGCCACTGACACAGGAATAGATGTTGTCATCAGACAGATCCATTCCTCCTCTATGCTTCTACCAGAGCTACCTGTTTTTAATAATGATGATATTTGGGGAAAACATCTGTGTTACCTCGCCATGTGACCAAAGTTCAAGAGAACAAGCCACATGCTGCAAACATTTCTTGGAATTGCAAACTACTGTTCTATTCAGCATCCAGCTGGAGGTCGATATTCCCAAATTCTCAGGAGTGTAGGTCAGCAAATGCCTGTCTTTCATCTAGAAAATCTGATTCCTAAGTCAACAAGGCCAGGCAGGATTCACGACCATCTCTCCGCCATGTGTGGCTTTAGAAGTCAGATGGCTATGAGGTATCTTCAGCTCAATGATGTTCTGTCATTATATGACAGAACCATCACAGTTGAATGCAGAAGTTATTAATTACTCTGATTTTAGCCTATTTAGTAATATTCCCAGCAAGTTGTATAATGAATCTACTGTGTAACTGGGGACACAAAGGAGTGTCAGCTCATCCCAACATTAACCGAGGCTTAATATTTTGTGAACTGACTATCTCCAGAGCAATGACAAGATTATTCAGCTCATTTAACAGAAAACAGCAACAATCAACAGTATTCTGGGAGAATCCAGAGCTGTGCAGGACAGAACCATACAGCAGCTTGCAAATTGCTAATTGACTGCTATTGAAATTCAGAAATGTTCTGTTTCCTAAATTATGACTCAGGGAAGGCCATGATTTAGCATCTGTCCTATTTCTGATCCTCTCTTGGCACTGCCTAGACTTACACTCAGGCAGCATCTCCATGGAGTTTGTTTTCTTTTCAGTCACGTGCAAAGGAACAACAGGAACTTGGGATAGTATTATTGTTATTTCTGCATTCTTCTGCAACTCAATCTTCTTCCTATCTCCAAAGCTCTTTATAAAACAATGGATTTTCCAGTACATTAGGACTTGCCACTAGCTCAAGGATTTTCACTGCTCCTGGCAGCTCTGCTGGATTGGCAGAGTTCCCTCTGCATCCTCGACCTGCTGCTGATTGATCCCCATAATCCAATCCATTTTCAACAAGGCACTTCAGCGCCAATAAAAACAAGGGGCTTTGCTGATTTCTGGTTTCAGCTGCAGCTGTTGGAGCCACAAATCTAAAAAGAAATATCTTAAGTCTATTTGTAAAAATATCTACTGGTAAAAAAATAAAAGATCCATTGCTTTTATTCAGTTAAACTCAGGGGGAAAGTAATTACTGCTTCTTTTTATGCATTGTATCATCTCTCTTATTTTATCCCTGTATATATCTCTTGGTGTGATCATAGTGATCCTTTCAGCAAATAGGTGAGGAAATGTTATGACTGGATTCCCCCAGTGCTTTGGTAAATGTAAGAATCAACAGTTTGCATAACATGGGTGCTGTGAACATTTCATAGACTTTAAATCTTTGATTTAGAAAAGACTGTTCCAATCTGCCTTTTCTACAAAGCACCAGCCAAATAAAAATCCCAAGTCATTCCAGATTTCTTGCACTATAATTATTTTTTTTTTATCTGAATTGAGAGAAAAACACAAAACATTGCAATCCTAGCAGCCATACACCAAACTAGAGACAATTCCCAACACTTTCAGACACATTATTCCAGTTCTGCGATTACTTGCAAAACTGAAATTCTGCATTTTATTTTTAGACTGAATTTGACAAGTCACAGTTTCCAGTCATGGAATCTAGTAAGGGGTTTTGATGGTGTGGTTGCTTTAGAGTAAAGCAGTTATACCATGTTGTTAATAAAAGAGAAAGTTTAGTTAGTTTATAGATCAGATAATCTATTTTGGGAAAATAGATGTTGGCTCAGAGAAGAGCCAACCCTTTCTCTCCCCTTTGTAAAGAATGTTCTCTTGATTCAGACCAATATGGGTCTTCTCATACCTTTTTCATCCTTCCATACCTGCATTTCTGCTATTAATATTTGTGGCTTCACTGGTTTTTTTAAGGTTGCTGACACAAATAAGGACTGTGATGGGATCTCCCAAAGCAGTAGTCATCCTTTAAAGACAGAATATTCCACAAACACTTTTAGTGCTATAAGTCATAAAAAGAAAACTATCATCAGCTGATCTTTCCTAAAAATAGTAGTGCAGAGAAGTCTGCAATTGATAATTGAAAACTATGGAAAAATTTGTTCAAGCTATAAATTTTTTGAAATTATTTGTGAATTACTTGGGTTCACTGCAGTAGTTAGTGGCTTTTGGGTAATGATTTAGCTGTCCTTTTGTTTACAGTCGTTGTCTGCAATAGCTAATTTTACTAGGAAGGGCAAGGAGGCAGTAGAAAAATGGAAAGTATGGGCCAGAGAATTGTACTGGGAAAACTATGAAAGCCAGCAATTTTTTTTTTTCATTGAGCCTTATATGCTACATTTGGCACAGCATTGGTTTAATGAAATTTTATTGATTCCAAGGCAAGCTTCCAATGGAAATCTGCCCAGATTCCTGGGGGTCTCTGGTGAGGCTGGAGACCTTCAATGTGCTGATCCTTGGCTGTAGCCTTTCTGTTAATGGGTCTGTCCTACAGACAGGGGATCATGAGAGCCCCAAAGAAGCTGCTCTGTAAAATGAGACATCTCTCAGCTCTTGCAGAAAACTGCTGCTGCCATTTCCTCAGAAAATAAAGAGATGATAATTTCCCACTGTACTTGAGGGACTAGGGAACTTCTGGTGTATTAAGAATTAAAAGGACAATAATTTCAGGCCCAATTTATTCAAATATTTGGGGAGAGAAGGGGAAAAAATTAAATCCTTACAAGCTGAAAAGCCCTGTCCCTCAACATCATCATAGTTCAGAGAAATAATAACCCAAAATATGAAAAATATTTGTTTGAGAAAAGGTAAAACATATGGAGAGCTGGTCACTCAAAGACACAAAAAGGAGCACCTCTGGCAGTTTTCTTGCAAAGGAGAGAATGTTTACCAATTTGCAGTGAGCTGAAATGGAGCTATCTCTACGAGATATATTAGAGCAGAAGAGAAGGATATAATATTGCCTACTCAAGTTCACGGCCAAAAAGGTCTTTTAAACCATTGGGAAGCTTTCAAAAGAACACCTGTATCAGTAAAAAATAGTTAGTTTAAAGTCTTGAATTACACTCAGTAGATACCAGCTGTACCCATTCATGAACAGAAATTTATAATAGAGATGTCAGGTTGCCCAGAGAAATTAATCACCAACAGCCACATGCTCTCAAAGCCAGAAAGTGCTAAGCAAGTTCTGTTGTTTTTAAAAACCAAAAAACCCTTAAGGGCCCAGTCTGAGGGGCTGGGGCATTGTTTTCTATTTGCACCTTTGGGATTCACCCAAGACTTAGTTCCCTCTGACCATAAAATGAATGTTTATTGGGTGGGGGAAGAAACTCATCAGGTCACCCTGACCTCAACTACACAAGATTTCCCCTTTTATATTATATAAAGAATTAATTTCTGTAACCCCCTTCGGAAGCAAAATCAGTGTAATCAGAATGGGGAGAGCAGTGCATAACCAGAAGGTTATTGAAATAGCTTTCAATTTAATTGAATATCTTCTCTTTTAAAAAGTTTCAGGATAGGGGAAAAATCTTTGAACAGACATGGCAGCATTGAGTTTTATGGTTATGCAATATAGTTTTATTGTAGCACTTCCACTAATTTTCATTTCTCTAATGATATCTTCTCCATGTTGGGTTCAGAGGGACTTCTTTCTGCAGAACTCATGAAATTTAAAAGAAAAACATTAGTTCAATTTCTTGGAAGATTTCTGTTCTCCTAAATTGAATTTTTTTCCTTGCAAAGAATTTAATACAATGGACAGTTAAGAGAGAATGTGCTACTGTGGAGAAAGTCACCACAGCAAGTAGTCACCACTTGACATGTAATTCTCAGTTTAGATACATTTATCATTAGCTGAGATACAAATTAAGGCTTACCATTGTCCTCCACCTCGTGTGTAAACAGAAATGTTTTCATGAGATTTTTCACCCAAGCAGAGCATATTTTCCTGCTAAGTATTCAAATATTCCTTGCTCTGTTTCTAAACCATACAAGAAAAAAAAAAAAAAACCAACAAAAAAAAACCCAAAACAAAACCAACACAACAACCAAACACAATCATTCCCATACAGTGCAGATCCAGTCCTAAGCTAAAACCCCCACCTATTAGAGTAAACAGCCACAAAGAAGCAGCCCTCCAAAAGATTTTGCTTCCCACATTTACTAGAGCCCACAGGAGCCGTCTATTAGAAAGCAGAGAACCACAGGGATGAGTAACATCCAATAAAAAAGCATCCAAGTCTTCACAGCACTGGCTCCTGAGAGCTGGGAAGGGAAATCAGCTGAAAGGGGATGTTCTTGGGCAGCTCTGTGTCACGCAGCTCCCAGGGTCAGCAGCCCAGAGCACCAGCCACATCTACTCTGAACTCACATTTCCTCCATTCTCAGATGTGGTCAACTCCCCTCACCTTTGTGACTCTTTAATCTTGTTTCTACCTTGTTTGTGTTTCTTTAAACTCAAGATTTAAAAAGCTCTTTACACAGCTGCCCATTCTGCAGCAGAGGAAGGGAAGTTAAGCAAAGCTGAGGCTGGAGCAGTGAAACAGGCACATGGGCATAACCACTTCGTCCTGACAAATTTTAAGAGGCAGCACTGGCTTGCAGAGCTTGAGAGCAAGGGCAGGGTTCCCATGGGTGATTCAGCAGAGCTGCAGGTTGGGTGTGCCAGGAAGCAGGAAGAGAGAAATGTCAGACTAAACACTGAGTGCAAGGTTCTTCTGTGCCTGTACACCAGATTCTGCCCAGTGTCATGGCAGAGATGGATCCACCACCCTCAAGATCTGAAGAAATCCAATTCATTTAAGATCAGGCAGGGAAATACATTACTCTTAATTTCTTTTATACCATTGCTGTGGCACAGCTAGCTCCTAGCTGGTGTGGATTCAAAAAAAGCCAACTTTGATGGAAACCACCTGAAAGTCCCTAAATGTTTCAGACCATTGCCTAATGCAAACTGCAGGCCATAGTGAAGCTTGGCTTACAGTGGGGCTTGTGCAGAGGTGAAGAAGTGGATGAAATTAACTTGGGAGAGGTCCACCAGTTAGGTTGGAGACGCCCATTAATCATATTAGCCTGTACCAAAACCTAACAGGTTGCCTTTAGAGACTGTCCTCATAGATGTGATAGATGAGAATAATTAATAAAGGCAGGTGGTTTAGGCACAGACCCAAGGCCCCTACTGTTAGAGCACCACTGTCTTCAAGAGTTACTTTAACCCTTGAGATGGAGAAAGTTTATTTTTCTTTACAATGAAAATGATGTTAGAAAACAATTCCATCACTGTTCTGCTGTTGCAAACCATGAAAGTTTGTGCACAGTTTTTGGTCTCAGTGTGCTATAGGAAGAGCTCACAAACACTGGTGTAGGAGTTCTTATAAAGCTGACAACCTTATTGCAGTTCTGGGCCCTACAGTAAGGTTTCCAAAGAGGGGACTGACCATACAGCATGGCCCAGCAGCACCATTTATTTTATGGCAGAAAGTCCAATAGATTTCCTAATTCCTGGTTCAGTGCAGCCTATGATTTCCATGTCATCTGTGCTCTGGCAATCCCACTCCTTTTCCTCCTGAAACTCGTATCTTCACCTGTGTCTTTATTATTTTTTATATTTTCTTCCTTCATACTAATTTCTCCCTTATCTTGTGTTGTTTCTGGTAGGTAATGAGCAGTGTACAATCCCCAAGGCCAGATCCCACTGTGGTGCAAAGTCAGCATCATGCTTAGCTTCTAGATGGATTAATTAGTCTGATCCAATCACTTATTAGAATACCAGTGCTATACTCAGTGTATCTGAGTAGTGTTCCTTTTTATGGTATGGGTGCATTTAATGAGACCAAAATATTTGGCCTCCTGAATCTGTGGCCATGGTGAATTTCATTCATCTGCTACCTCAGAGAAGTTAGTATCTTTCACAGCCTCAAATTTCAGTTGAAAAGCAAGAACAGAAGCTGCTTATGAGAAATTACTTGAAAAGTAGCAAACAGGGAGAAGGGATGGGGCACAAGAGAAGAGAGCAGGGTCACAAGATGGAGTAGGTTTAGGTATTACTGCCCATGTTGAAAATGACAACATAATGCATGTCACTTAATTCAGAGATTGGGCCATTTCTTGAAAATCAGAAACTAATTTATGCAGCCCTACACTGAAAAAAATCAATCTTCCACCTTTCCTTGGGAAAAAAAAATTTCTCACTCACTGTGATTTATGGGAGAGGAAGAGAATCTTAGATTTTCTTTGACTTCATGCAGTACACCTTCCACATGTCTAATGTACTGCCTGCAGCTATGCTTCTTGTGGAAGGTGAGCGTGTGTGTCAGCACTGTCCCTAACAGACTTAGAGACTCTGATGAGTTTTTCTTGTGTTATCACCTTTTTCATTTTTTTAATTGCGATTTCTTGTTTTTCTCTTTTAATCCATTTATTGCATTTGCTCTTTCCATCTGCTTGCAGTTTAATTTGCATTGAGTTAAGATGCTTGGACACTTTTTGATGATAAATATGTCTAGTGAAATACCCAGGAAGAGAGACTTAGCTTTGTGGCAGGAGCTGTGAATGTTCTGAGTTTGACCCCAAGGGCAAGAATAAAGTCCTTAATTGTAGTCAATTGCATCCTTGATCTTTCTACTGTGCTGGCCTACAAAAGGGCAAATGATGACAACTCTGATGATTTTTGGACTGTAAATAAGCCCATATTTGTCAACATTCATAAAGTAATCATCCACTGCCATTTTATCAAGACAGAATCACACAGACCAGCAGGATTTGTAAAATAGATACATGAATGGCCTTCCAGTAGCACTAATAAAAGTAATATTTTGCAACTCCTCTCTGTGAATCTGAAAGCAGACATGTAATCACTGCTGGTCACTGCCAATCTGGAATGGGTTTGACCTGCTGACCTCAGGGTGAAAGGCTCTGCACTGCATTACCATTCCCAAGGGCTCTCTGACTCTCTCTGAGGTTGCTTTTTTATTATTTAGTAGTTAACCTCAAGACAGCATCACCAACAATGGATAACATCTGCAAAACACTGGCTATCTGAACATTTTCTTGCTTTGCAACCAATCATTAGCACTCAATGAATCTGAAGGTTAAAAAGAAATTCCATGTCCAAATACTCACTGCAGAAATAGTGAAATCAGAATGGGGGGAAAAAAACCCTTAATAGCTCCTTCCTGACACTAGTGTGTTTTTTAAATTTATTTATATGGTCTTGACATTTCATTTAAAGTAATGGAAGATGTAATGATTTGGGGGGAACCATCAAAATTTGTTCCTTTTAGCAAGAGACAACCCATCAACCAACTGTCCTCAAAAAATAGATGGACATCAAGAAAGTTTTCATTGCTCCTGGGTTCTGTCTTTTACCACTCATTCAGATGTTCAGGTGTTTCATTCATCCATGCAGATGCTATCCCCTGTAGAATCCTGATGTATAAAATACTGCCCAACCTTACAAAAGTCTTAACCACACACTAAAAACAATTACAGAATGCAACAGAACTATCCTTTAGATATCAACCACTTTCTGTCCCAGTACAACATTCAAACACCCCCCTGCATTCTGCCAGGAGCGTGTGACCTCACAGGGGAGTTAGCCACAGCAGGAATCCAGAAAGACCCACTTTCAGTGACACCAGGAGGACCATCCAGGACTTACATGGATCTCCACCCACAGCAGACCTGATCCCTGGAAGCCATTATTTTCCACTGCTAATAATGAGTCTTTATGAAGGATGATTATTTGGGAAGCTCTGCTTATGTACCTCTGTATACAAACGTCAAGTCAGCACTTAATGAGCACAAAGTGATTTCACATTGAACTGTCCATCTCATAAGCATCAACATGTCCAAGAAAGGAAACTCATTTGTTTATTCCCAGCAGTACTTTGGGATACAGCCTTCACAAGCAGTGGGAATTAGACATGAGGAAGAAGCAAGATATTTTCCCAATTACATATTCACCCATCAATCATAGTTCTCTTTGAAACCTGGCTACTGGCCACTGGTCCCTGCTGGGAAAATGCTAGAAATGCAAGAAAAAGGGACATTTTTCCTTTTGTGCCAAATTTCAGTGTAGAGTTAACTTGAAGCTGTAAGTAGCTGTAAGCCCAGCTCCTCTCTGGCAGATCTCTGAGAGGAGATCCATTGTGGAATTTCACAGCTGGATCTCAGCATCTCAGCCTGCTCCATGGTTTGACATTTTGGACATGTTTCACCATTGTTTCCCCAAATTTTCATCTCCAACTTTATTAAAAGAATAAATTTAAAAGAAATTCCGTGCTTTGGAGTGTTCTGGTAAATTCCTTTTTCCCATTACAAGAGATGCCAAGAAACAGACTGAAGCTGGACACATGACTATAGATACGGCATAGAAGAACAAAACAGATTTAGTGAAAACTCCAGCTGATTAAGCCAGCTGGCATTTTCAGGTCCATATTTCTAGGACTTCATAAAACAGTCTGGTTCTTTTGGGGAAGAAGATGACTCTGGGGTGGTCATCTTTTTTTGTGGTAGCAAAGGCAAAAGCAAATATCACTACTTCTTGGGTGAATGAAACTGCTCCAAGGGACACAAAGCCAAGAGTACTGTGGGGAGACATGGTGTATGCCCAAGCTCTGATCTCTTTTTTGTCACTGAGGAACCAGGAGGAGACCAGGCCACAAGTCATATGGGAAAATATGACCCCAGGAAGCAGTAAAACCAAAATAGTCAAGACAAAAGAATGTTTCTGTGGAAATAAGGAATACAGAATGTCAGGATGACAACTTCTAAAATGGCCACAAACCAACACTTTAGAGCAGCCAGATGTTGAGTCTGCAGGCAGAGAATCTCTCTAGGGTAAGTCTAACTCACAGGCAGAGATTTTCCCCTAAATCCTCTGCTTTGCTTTTCTATTTTGAAGGTTTATTCTGTCTGACAATGTCTCTTTTTACACTTACTTGTCACTTAGACACAATGACTTTGGAGCAGGTGAATTTCCACACTCCATATTTATCATTCAGACATCAACATGATGCCAGGCTCAGTGGTGAATCTGGCAAGGGGAAGCATTTTGAAGGAAGATTGAAAGCCAGCCTTGAAAAAGCCTCTCTCATATGACAGATATTGATCATTCATGATGCAAACAATTTTCCACTAATAGCAAACACAAGGAATTCTCTGTATTCCTTCCTGTATCATCATCATGTAGACATAAGAAACTCTGAAAATCAATTCCTAGGCTTTCTGGAAAAAGGAGGAGGGAAAAAAAGGAAATAAAGAAGTTGGCATTCAAGTTGATTGTGTTCTCTTCAAAGAATTGGACCAGCTCTGACCATCTCCTGAAAAATTTGCACTCTCTCAGTGGAATGGAATTTCCTGATATGCCATGGTCATTTTGGCACCCGTTTCTCTGAAGCAGCTATAAATCTCCTGCAGGTCACAGAACTCTGTAAAAGGAGAAAAAAGTTACCCAAGCGTTCTTGGACTGGGCCTGGAGATCAGGAGAGGGACAGAAATGTATGTCTCATCCAAAGAAAACTCTGCCTGACTTTAGACTACTAATAGCTCAGTGGGAAAGTCTGTTTAAGTGTGCGCATCCTTCAGAGGTTTCTGGGATGTAACCTGTTGGACCCTCACCTAGAACGCATTTCCTCAGTTTTTGAAGGCTCGCTTGTCTGCAGAGTATCTGCCAAGCAAAAGAAATGAACATCAGGGAGCAAAGAAACCCAGTGGCAGCTGTGCATCAGGTCCCAATTAAGACATCAAACTAAACCCTTCAGCCCTAGTTTTCAAACATCCTTGTGTATAATATTTCCCATGAGGCTGGAATTCTTCTGCGAATTTTTGCTGGCTTTAATGTATAGCATCAGTGTTCAGTAAGCTCTCAGGGCACTCATGTTGCTGTGTGAGACAGCAGGGTATGTTTTCTCAGCCCCACACCTCCAAATAAAAGATAAGGGCATGCCCTGTGTTATAACATGATTTGACTTGGACCAATGGAGCAGGTCCCAACTGTTTGGCATGATGCCGCTTTTGAATTTGCCACGGAGTCATGCTGGTTCTGAGAATTCTGATGTCCTAAATCTAGCCCCTAATTTTCTAACAGTCATGTAGTGCATTGCACATGCAATCAAAAGGAAATTCAACAGCCTGATTCAACTGATCTCTCTCCCCTAAGAAGGGGTGGAGAGGGCATTTCATTGTATGAGGGGATGAGAAGTCTGTGAGGTAGAAGTCCACTTTCTGTGGCTTTGAGTGCCAACAACCTGATTATGTCTAAGACACTACCTGTACAATTCCTTTGTGAACCCCAGTGTACTTTGGGCCAAATAACCTCTTCAGGTCCAAGATGAAGGTCAAGAACTCTCCATCATGGCATCTGATTTCAGCTCAAGTCCCAAGGAATATTTTGCCCTGTAGTCAGTGAAAGTCCCATCTGTACATCCCCTTCATTATTGCAGAAAATCTTGTATTTCCTACCATTTTCATGCAGACTCTTGGAAACAGAGTAATAGAATCACTGCAGAGTCTCACCACGAGTGCAAAGTGCCTGTCTTACTAGCAGAATGAAATCATACATTGCTCCCTGCTGAGAGGACCTAAGTCACCCAGCTGTCCTCACCAAAAATTAGCTGAATAATCCTGCAGATCACTTAAAATTCCCTTTGCTGTACTTACAAGACAGCCCTGCTGTGAACGGGAGCAGCATGCCCAGAGTCATCTCCCACTGCTCCACAACACAGAACAGATTTGGTTTGAAAATAACAGCAGTAGGAACATCTACACTGCCAAATAGCTGAACTCCCTGGTTTACTGTCAGATCCTGATTCTTCAGTTGTCTGTGGTGCTTTCCCTTGAGATCCCTTTGGGACTGGACTAGCTAATTCCTTCAGAAAAATCTCAGTGCATCCCTAGAAGCAGCTTGTTGCAGCAAACCCTGCCATTAAGAAAGTAGGACCATGCTGTCCAGCTCCCTGAACACTCTCCAGGGAAACCTTTCACTCATTCCAAACCCCAGGATGAAACATCCTTAATAAAAAAAACATGGTGACTGTTACTGGGTACTACACAATCTGTAGCTTTTTTCTTGCAAAACTACCTGAAATAAGCAAATAAAGGAATTCTCATATATTAGAGTTATAGAGGTGTTACATGTGGCTCAGAAGGGACCAAGAAATTATTGTGAAGTGCTGGACAAAGCCCACTGACTTTGGAGAAGGATAGATTTGAGCTTGGTGGATGCAAACCACTTTTCTCTCTGCAGTACCAGGAGTTACTCCTTGGACTGAAAGCCTTTAGAAGCAGACACATAAGTGAAGAAAAGCCTGGTAGGGCCATGATTCCACCAATCTTGATGCCCACTACTAGGTTTCCTATATGCAATACTTCTGAGGGAGAACAAACACAAATTCACCATTGCATGGGCACATAATAGAATGTTTAACCTGGCAGTAGGCCTGCTTTGAGAAAACAGACAAAGTCTGAATCAGAATAATGTTAGATAGGGTCTAACATGATTTGTCTGTTCCATTTTGTCACAGCCTCTCCTTGGACAAAATCCTTTCCCTAGCTTTCTTTGAATTAACAGAGAGAACCTGCATTTTTATTCAGTGCCCTACATGACAAGAAAAGCCTAGGATTCCATTTGGAGGCATAGCTGAAAGAATTTGCTTTTAAAACCTGGAATTTAGTGAAAGTACTGGAGCCACATAAGTCTAAGTTTCTAGGACCAATAAGCCAAACAGCCAAACACAATGTGCATAATTCTCCTGCCATTACTGAAAAGGCATTGAAAAGCTTTCCAGGAGGAAGTTAGCTATCCAAAGCAGGGGATGACAGTGCAAAATGGCTCTTTCAGAGCTAGACTAAGGTTGTGAACGACAAAAATTGTACAAAAACCTGCACAGTGTTGCAGCCAAAAACAAAGAAGAAACACCCACCAGGATCTGGGGTAGATTGATGTTGAGAGGAGGTCTTAGCACTCCTGGTTTCTGGCTGCAAATTGAAGTGTTGACAGTTGGAATTAACTTTTAAACACAAGCATGATAGCAAAATGTGATCTCTGGACATAATTGTTCTCCATAATACAAACATGTATTTCTAGGAGCAGCAGAACTAGTGAAGCCTGGTTTCCTACAGATGAACATCTAAGGCTAAATTTCTTTGCTGTCTAACAAGAGTAAGTTTGTGCTGTAAATTGTCTGACGTTCTACAGCCTCTGATTTCCATGACATTTCTAGCAGCTTGATATTTTTGGAAAGAGCACTCCACTCTTTCACTTGTGGTTAAAATAAATCAGCAGATTTTAACACTGTTGGGCAGGCAGGGGTGGGGGGGCAGGAGGGCGTGACAGAGAAAAACAGACATATGGAGCATGTAATGTCATATTTCTCACTTCCTTAGGAAACCAATCTGGAAAGATAAAGATGGCAGAGCCCTACCACATTTTGCTGGAGTGGAGTTTTAATTGGTGGTATGAGTGTCAAGAAAATCCCCTTTCTAAAGAATTACAAGAGAAAGAGCTTATTGCTCTGAGTCATCTCTATACAGCCCTTAAACTACACAACAGGTGACACCTTTGTTGGAGGCAGACTAAGGAAAAGATGAATTACCTCTTAAAATGCAAGTCAGATGATGAGGATAAAGTTTTAGAGTAGATAATTCCCCTTTTCAACATGGGACTTAGGCAAAATTAGTGGTTCTGAGTATGATGTAAGGTTTACCCATAGAGCTACTTCCTGGGGTTAAATATATTACAGAATTGGAACAGTTAAGGAAAGGCCCCTGTATATACTTTCATAACCTGATTTATATTCTCTTTTATCTCAGACTCCACCTCTTCAAGTCATCTTTTGACAAACCTACTGAGAAGACAAAAAAAGAAAACAGGAATTGGAACATTCCTGAAATTGTCTCTGCAAGACACAGATTAGTAATTTACCTGGCAACACTTTCCTAGGGAGCTCTTTGGTTTGGAGAGAAGAAAACAAAAAAAAAAAATCCACCTCAAGCAGTATGGGTTTTGTCAATAAGTTAACAGTAAGACATGTATCAGAGGCTTGTAAACTGATTCGGTGAAAATAGGATGTGACTTACAGTCCAAACTGAATTTGTAAGCACTTTTCAAGAATTAAATTGCCCCAACTCAAACAGAAAAAACCCAAAACCAACAAACCATCAGAAACAATAAATGATTCCTAGTATTGCAGAATACTTCTCAGTGTGATGCAAGTAATATTAATTTTTCAAGAACAACAATGCCTCCATAACCATATTGATAATATTTATTTCTTTTATCTATATTTCATGGTGTCTGTCTGTGAATCCTGGACACTCACATGACATTTAGGAGACCTTGCTGTAGGGTTCTGTCTGATTTTTAAGCTTCTTTTCTTTTAAGACCCTGGCTGGGTGAGCTGCTGAATCTCAGGGCCTCTTGAGCACTCTTACAATGCAAATGTGGTTGTTGAGCTCTACCTTCTTGTGGTTCAACTGCTGAACCCCTAGCTCAGTCCTGACCCTGAAACTTCTTAAGCATTTTCTTTCCCTAATCAAAGGAGGGAGTTCAGCTCTGAAAAGAGCAAACTAACACAAAAAGGTTTCACACAGATTTTCTACACACGCACTTTAACCTCAAAACATAAAAAAATTTACACATTACTAGAAAGGCAAATCACCTATTTTTGCAGGTGGAAGAAGAAAAGGAACAACCAGCAGGATACCAGGAGGGGGAAATGAGGTCACAAGAAGCTTCTGAGAACTCGTTGGTCCAGTCAGTGAATTCCCATCTGCCTGGGCCTGCTGTACCTGTCAGTCTAACACTGCTAAAATCACTGCCAAACACCCTTTCAGCTGTCACCTGAACTCGTCTGGGAACAGTCTCAGAGCCAGTTCACTCCTTAACAGAAGGAGTAGGAAACAGGACTAAGGGTGACTGATCTCTGCCTCTCTCTGAACTCTGGCTCAGAGGTAGGTGGGAATCTTCCAGGGAAATTCCTGGGAGTGGCTCAGCTCATTTCTTAGACCAAAGAAGTCCAATTTGGAATCAGCTTTTTTTTTCAAGCCAAATGTGCTTGGTGAAAGGACCATCTTATTCTCCTCTCAGAGCATCCTGCCTCTGAGTCCACACCACTGCCACACTTCAAACACTGTCAAACACATTCTCAAATATTCTTCCACTTTCTCTCCTCTTGGAAGAAGTTCCCAACTTTTCAGCATAACCTTGCTGGCTGGCTATTCCCCTGAAAAAAATTTGGGAAAACACAAACAATGCACAGCTTTTTGATGAGGTGAGATAACATTGGTTCCAAAGAGATTACAGCAAAATGCTCCATCTGTGTTTGACATCAGTGAAGCCCAGGCAGAAAGTGTTCTTCATTGACTTCTAACACTCCTTTTGGCTGATCTAGGCCTTATCCCAGGCAAATGTCCATGAATTTGCCTATACTATGAAGCACAATCCTTCAATTGCCTAAATGCATATTTACACAATGTTCACAAATCTCTTATGCTGAAAAAGATCTATCCTTTAATTATCCAACACAGTCAACCATCTTCATTGGGATCCTGCCCAAGTTTATTTAAGAGGAGGAAAAAGTTATTATGAAAATTACCACAGATTTTTTTTTTCCTTTTTGCAATGAAACATTTTTGTATCAATGCATAAACCACAAGAATAATCATCAGTTTAATAGTTTCCTGTGGGTGAGCCCTTTCAAGTTGAGCTGTCAGGAGGATGGGTGGGGAACCCACTTGGAGAAGAAGTGAGAATAAGTCCCTTTCACAACATCCCCTGAGGCAGACAAAGATCAGAATTACTCTGGGACAGCTTACTTCACCCTCCACATGTTGTGGGCAGGTCTCAGCCTTCAGCACTCAGAGGCATCAGCTTGCGCTGAGAAAAAAGCCATTTTTTAGCAGGTTGACACCTCTGAAAAAGGGAACATGATGTTCTGTGATCTGCAGGTGAGCAGAAAAACATTACACCTGGATTTCTGCTGTTGCCCTGAGTGCTGAATCCTTTGCATAACTGGCAGAAAGTGCTGTTATGTGGGCAATCAGGATATAGGAGAGAGCTGTAAAGCAATTGTTTTCTACATGTCTTTGGGATTCTTAGGTGGAAGTTACATAAACCAAAACGTGAAAACAGATTTTTTTTTTTTCAGAAAAGCTGTTTTTGTTGGATTGGATGCACATAAAATCACTTTCTATATTGCAGATGTTAATTGAAGGCATGTAATTAACAAAATGATAAATTCTTGGGGAAGAGGGAAGGAATTGAGCTGGTGAAATGGGATATTTACCATTCATCTTTCAATGTGATCAATTGCACCCTTCTGATGAAGGCTTTGGATGCTTGGGAACTTGGATAGCCAAGTCTCTTCCAAGGATTGGCCTTGCAAAGACTCATCTCCCAGTAGTCATAAATGGCTTCTAATCTTGTCTACAACTTGCTGCCATTTTTCACTGCAAAACCATATTTTTTTTTAATAGTTGCAAAAAAGAAAAAAAAGATTTTATTAAGTGTTCTTATTAAAAGTAAGTGGCTGAATTTAGGGCATTGTGATTTTTTTAAAAACTTCAAACATACATTTTAGCTTTGAAGGTGTTTCAGCATTGGCACTGTTTCTTCTTTACCTCTGAGATTTTCACAGGGGATCTGGACAAAAATGAACATTTTCTCATGTTTTCTCATAAAAAAACAAATGGTAAGTAAAATTCCAAGCCAGTAGAAGCTGAGGTTCCTGATTTCCAAGTTTTTCATTTTCAGAGGTATGAGTGGAGCTGATGTTAGTGATTTGAAATCAAAGCCCACTTTTTCAGATGTTCACGTGAACTAACCCATATTTTATAATACCACTGTGACAGCAACATTTGCCCATGATAACTTACACTAAAATTGCACAAATATGTTCAATCCACATTGAAAGAGAGCTGGGGGCGAGGGGGCAGGGGGGGAAGTTCATTGAAAATCAAAACAAAATAATTATTTAGAAGTTCAGACAAATCAGAATGTCTGATACAAAGAGTGAACACATGGCAGAGAAAACATTATGTTATTGCAAGACAACCTCATGATTAGGTATTTCTAATTATTTGTGTGGGATCAGGAATTGTGTTGCCTGGGGTGCCAGGATGCCTGGATAATTTCTTGTGGTGAAGTTCACAGTTGTTCTGCCTCTCTCTCCTCTCACATGCATTACCATGGCAGCTGAATGCTGCTCCAAAGTATGCAGCATGTACAGAACAGTCTGTCCATCCCTGCTCCTCACATACAGAATGACCTTGAGCAAAAATTCCTGCACTGCCTTTACCACAGCTCCTCAAGGACTTAACAATGCCTACAGAAAAGGTAAGTCATGGTGTAGTTATCAGCAGTTTAAAGAAGCTCTGAGATCCTTTGATGGAAGGATGACAACTGAACCTACATTTGAAATAAATTTTCAAACACCGTTTTGCTCACCCTTTTTTCCTTCTTCTCTGTTTTCTAAGCTATAAACAGGGCTTGCTTTTTGGTCTGTGAATTAAAAAGGAAAAGTAAAAGGCCCTTTGGTAAAATCTCTTATTGGCACCATAACATTTTTATGCTTTAATGAACAACACAAATTTTAAATAATCAGATCTTTACTCATTGCTTAGATTAGGCATTACCACGATCAAATGTAATTTGAATTATTGCTGTAAAGATAGTTCTGTTCAGGTTTGGTAGGAACAAGAACAGAAATCTGTGTTGTTTCCATTCTATTAGAATCTTTCAACCTTTTCCTCCCAATTTTCCAGTAAGGTTGAAGAATGNAGAATCTTTCAACCTTTTCCTCCCTCAAGACTCTGAATAATTTTCTAGTAAGGATGAAGAATATTCAGAACTTTCACACGTGGAATTCTGCATCACACAATAGAATTCTGCATCACACAATAGAATTCTGCATCACACAATAGATCTGCTCCACAGGCTGAAGATCACTGACCTGCATCATCTTCCTCTGCATCTCTCCACGCCCAAGCCCTCAGAGTTGAAGCCAGAACCATGATAAGGAGTGTGATACTGAGACATCAGTTTCTGGTACTGGAGGTGCCATGCTCATCTAATGGTTGAAACTATGCCAGAGAGTGCTTTAGACCTCCAGAGTGACCCAAAGCCTGGAGGCTGCAAAGACAATTCAAGGTTTATCAGTAGGTATTGCTGTATTGCTCCAGTATGAGTAGGGTTTGAGCTTTCAGAGGGGAGCAGCATAGGGAAGGCAGCTCTCAGTAGCTGAACATACTGGAGTTTGTTGTATTTGTTCTTCTCCTTTCAGGTTAGCAAAGCTGAGTTCTTTCAGGGAAATCCTGTCATCTGCAGAAAGTGAGACAAAACTAGATCTCCCTTTTTCTCACTCACCATATAAACATGGCAGACATGGTCCAATGCTCTGGCACTGGAGCAGATCCTGAAAACTAATTAATTACAACATGATGGGGATTTGCCAGAAAAATCTGTTCCAATTAAAATCTGTCAACACAAATTTGCAAAGAAGCAATGATGATTATAATTGCACATTGGGTGGAGCTGAAAAAATAATGTTACCTGTATCCCCTGAACATGACTATACAATTACTGACTTGCTGTGGTCCCAGTAAACAACTGAGATCCTGTTGTGTCTTGTGCTTTCCAAAGAGATGATACAGATTGTTCCTGCTCTGAAGAGATCAGATCTGAGGGTCTAGTCACATTTTACACTAAAGTTTCCCTCTCTTCTTAGAGAGATCATCATCCTGTTCTTGAATAAGCAAACACACCCTCTTTAGCTATGCATCCAACCCTGAGAAGGATTACATGCCAAGTAGACTGTGATGTATAGGAATACCAAAATTCCACCAGAGACCTGTGGCACAAAAGTTTGGCATGCTTAGGAGAGAGGGTGAGGTTTGTAACAGGGAATGGAAGGTCTCCTCCTAGACGAGTTCACACACAGGTGACACTTGACACACAAGGTCTAATGCACTGCATCAAATTTTCTGCTGTATACCACATAATTTTGTCTTTTTGGTTCTGTAAATTGCCCAAGAATCATGATACTTAAGTTTCTAAAATCACAGATATCACACATACTCCTCTTTCACTTATCTCCTGTCAGCATGGCAAGCCAGGCCACTGAGCAATTGAAGGAAAGACATCTCTAGATGAATTAAGGTGTTGAGAGTTCCAGGCCTCCATTTTAAGAACTCCTTTCTGAGTAGAGGAATTCAGATTTTATGCAGAGTTGCAAACACATTTATAGACTATCCTTAGTTGGAAGGGGCCCACAAGGATCATTGAAGTCCAACTCCCTATTCCTGTTTCTGCCTCTCAGTGAGCCCCCAGTACATCTCAGACCTAACCTGCATCCTCCAGAGGAGATGTTTGGCTGCCCCCAGCACACCCCAGTTCCCTTTCCCCACTGATATTTCTCTTGCTCTTCAAGAAACCCTGGGACAGAGCTTGAAAGAATGCAAGTGCTTCACTGTCAGCTGCAGTCCAGAAACTCACATTTTGGGATTATGAGCCTGCACTATTCCACAGAGCAGCCTAACTCTGCTGGCATGGAGTCGGGGATAAAACTATCATTGGCTTCCACAGAAGCTAAGTCAGGCCAAAGCAGGGAGCAAAGCACACTTGAACACTTCACCTGCAAGGTCTTCTGGCCATCAGCAGTTTATGGCAGCACTTCATCCCTGTCTGGTTGCCGTGTGTGAGGCTGGGGTTGGAACTGGCTTTACTCTGACTCACTTTTTCCATATAGTTCCCCTAAAAAACAGAGATCTATTACAGAATTAATGCAAGTTTTGCAGATAGAAAAACCCAACTAAACAAACCTATGATGAGAAACAAAATATTGCACACATGAATCACTATGAGTTTGAAACAATAGAAACTTCCATATCAGCCTAAATAGTGGGAAACATTCAGTTTAATTGAGGTATCTCCTTTTAGGTACTGCAGACAAACAGGGGTATCTGGTTATTGTTAGTGATGAGAGGAGAGTGGGGAGGGGCTGGGAGTCTCCAAGCACCTCCAGAAAGCATCCAAGAGACAGGATCTCTGCAACAGCCTGTTGCTCAGTGCATGCTCTGCAGGCTGGACAGATGAATATACACACAGTTTTCTTGAGCTTGGGTTCCTTCCAAGATCAAAAATTGAATCCACCTGAGGTAGGCAGACTCACAAATCACCTTATCTTGCACGACATGACGGACAGATGTTTTTCTGTTGCACTGAACTGCACAAATGGGACATGTTCTCCTCGGGTCAGGCTCCCAGGTTAACACCTGGCACATGGAGCTGCCTTCTTGTCTTTCTTTGGGGAAGACCAAAGGTGAAAAGGCCAGGAACTGTGGGCTTGCAACAGGCAGCCAACCAGAAGGTCCCAAAGGTACTGATAGCATTGAGCCACACCTAAAATATTCCTTGTGTTGTGTCATTTGGACTCTAAGATATGGAAGCAGGGACACGTCCATTGATAGATGTTCGTGCAGCAAGGACTGACATGCAAAAACCAAAGTCTATCCTGCCAGGAGGCTGTACACAAACTACAAAAATACAGCTCCTTCCCCATTTCCTGTGATTTGAATTGCTGCATGTAAGAGCACTTTGGAGACCAGATGAGCACAGCTGTGTTCACAGCAGTTGAGACAGAAGCTTACACTGAGACATAACAATGTTTGTAGTTGCTTTTGTGCCCACTTGTCAACTCCCACCTGGACACTGCTCCCCAGCCTGTGGAGCACAGGGGACAGTATGCCATAAGGGTATCCTGCTGCTAGGACATGTCCAACCTGGTCCCTACAGCACAGCAGTGACTGTCAGGCACCCATTCCCCATCCCCCAATTAGCAAACTTCCTTCTAGAAGCTCAAAAATACACCCATCACAGTAAAGCAGAAAGGCTTTACAGCAGTCATTTGGGGGAGCCTTTTGAGCAGCAGGGCTATTCCCATCAGCAAAAGGCAATCCCTCATGTATTGGTTCTACAGACTTATCCTCCTAGCAGCGAGCTCTGGTGAGTGATTTTAAATATTTTAATTTAACACCTCCCTCTTCAGAGACTAAAGACAGTGCCTATGTAAACAAGATCTCTGAATGTGGTGATGTATTTAAATTGCTCTTCTTCCTTTTATTTCATCCCACACCAAAATGCTATGGAGCACTAGATGCTTCCTCACTCATAGAACTCAAGGCAAAGCCTTGGTGATGCTCATGATTTGAGGGTGTTTGGTTTCTTCCAGAGCAGGGCTTTAATTCTGCTTTCTCTAGAGAATTATGGCCAAGACCATAAACTGGAATATCAGTGTTATGAAGTCTCAGATGATGACCTAGGGCACTGAACATGCTTCTAACACTTTTATCAAAACCTTGAACTTGCATTTTATGTTGTCCAGCTTTGTGGGCTCAGCCTAGGCTCTTTCATTGGACAATCAGAATTGCATGAAATATTGCACAGTGCAGTAAAACAGCTGGCACTGGGCCAACTGAAACAAGGATTTGCAGTCAGTTTGATATTTCTTTCACATGCAGAAGAAATCTTTGAATTTCTGCACAGAGAGGATTTACATATGCAAATGCAAGTGCCTGTCAACTATTGGTTTGAAAGAAGGCTCTCTGAACATTGTGGTATATAGCCTTCAAAGAGATAAGAAGTTCCTAAAATCTCAGGAAATAAGGCATCCTAAGCCAAGACAGACGAAGAAATTGGAGAATTTATCCTTCCTGTGAATATGTTTATAAAGCTGTTGGTACAAGTGTCTCCCACCAATATGGCACTCAGGGAAACTGGCCTCTCTTACTTGTCTGACTTCCTTCTGCAAGGGCACCCCTCAGATCCTGCTGGGTGTGGATGTGGGTGCACAGAACACCCTGGAACAGAACAAGGAGCAAAACACATTTCCAGTGGAGAGAGACAAGTGAGGAAGCTGATCTTTGTGGAGAGGTTTTCAGAACACCAGCCTGGTGCTACCAGCTTGAACTTAACCTTCATCACCCAAAATGAAACCATCTCATCTTTATCCACAGAGGAACTCACAAACAAAAGATTAAAAACAAACAAACAAACAAAAAAACCCCACCAAACAACAAAAAAAACCCCTGTCCTCATAAAACCATTACTGTTTAAATTTTAGACACATGGGAAATATTTTTTTTAGAAATTCTCTTACCTTAAGCATATTTTTTAGAAAAAAAAAAGAGAAGGCAAAGGTAGGTTTGTTTAATTCATAGATTTTCTGTTTGAAATGTTGAAAAATCCACCTCAGTTCTGAATTCTACATTGAAACTCAATTATGCTTTACAGATTTACATAATTGCAGTATTTTATATTTGTTCAATATTTTAAATTCATATTGGTACAGAGGATTTCCTAATGGTATGTGGAAACTGAATCACCAAATACCTTTAGCCTGCAGCCTGTACATTGTATCAGCTAAAAGGAAGGCACAATCCAAATGGCTAATTTATAAATTTCCAATAAAATGCATGTTTTGTCTAGGTATTACTGAATTTCTTTGAGATGCTCAGGAGAGAACACCTACTAGCTGTACTTTATTCTAGTTGTGTGATATTTCACTACTCAGCTAAATTTAAAATCTTTCCATGACAATCTGTCATCTCTGGAAGCATACAGTAAATGAATTTGCCAAAGAAGGAGAGAAAGAGGGTTTTTTTAAAAATACAATTGTTATTAAAATTCAAACTGAAATGTCATTTCTAAAAGATCAAAAAAGATAAAACGTGCCATTCAAGAAATTGCACTGTTTGAGTACATTTCCTTCTTCCTGAAGAATGTTTTTTAAATTTATATAAACTAGTTTATATTAATTCCAAATATTGCTATTGTTTGCTGAAACAACAGTTTTTCTTATGGATTGATGGGAACACTTTTAGAGCAATTATTTGATTTCTTGGGTGGTTGAAACACAGTAATTATTTTCTGATTCTCATTTATGATAGCAAGCATTCAAGCAGATAGTCAACATTTTCAAGGTCAGATCAGAAGTTGTATTAGCACATTCCTGCTTTCAAGTTAAGCACGTGCTTAAGTGCCTTTCTAGGCTGAGATCTGACACCTGTTTAAATCAAAACACAACTCCACTGAACTCAGTGGTGTTGCATCTGTATGTGAGCAGGATATGTGAGAAGAAAATGAGACACATATGGCTTTGAAAAAAATCTCAGCAAAAGGTTGGACTAGTGCTGTGGATTAAAAGGAGGCCTAAAAATCACAGAATTCTTGTTATTTTAGTTGTCAGTGCTGTATTTATCTGGTATTTTCTGGCTGTCTATTAGGTATTTAAGATAACATAGCCTCATCATTTTATGCCAGCTAATACTTTGACCCTAAAAGTGAATTTTAAATGTATTATACACTCCAGAAATCAAATAATGAGAGTTACAGCCCTTTAATCAGGAAAATGAAGTGACATCATATGCTTACCACAGCACAGCTCAAATTTCCAATACTGCACTCCTAAGAGCAATCCAGCTGAGTGAACAAATAAGATCTTCAGGACTGAAAATGACATCTGAACAAACCATGAGGATGCTGCCTATAAAGAAGATGATGGGATTCATTAAATTATGCATTTCTTTCCAGAAAGAATTATAGGCTCTACACAGACACACACATGCACAAGAGTACAGCTACACTATGATCATGAAAGACAATAACACATTAAGTGTACCTTGGATTGAGCTGCACAGTCCACAACTAAATTATTATTAGGTAGACTAGCACAAGCTGTTTCCATGAGTCCCATGCAGACATATATCCATTGTCACTTGACAGAATTTGTAGATAAATATCAGTTCTCCCACTGCTTCTATTGCTTGTGTTGTACTGTGCTTCTTTGAACTCCTTGTGAAGGCCCCATGAATAGATCAATACTTCTACAGGCCATGAAACAAAAGTTCATGTTTTCTTCTTGAAAAAGGTCTATTTCTAGCTTGACCTAGTCATTCAAGGCCACAAGTACCTGATAGTTAATGATAAAAAGAGTTGGCCTAGATTCCCAACAGATAGTTTGGCAGAGATCCACCAGTGTCCACACAGCTGAGGTAAAGATCTGTTACTCTCTGTTTCCTTAAAGATAAGTCAGTAAAGAGATACAGAAAACTGCTGCTGAAAATTTTCTACTGAAAAGAGCATGGCACTTATAGGTCTCATCTCTTGCCATGAATGCTTCAACCAATAAACAATATTCAAACCAATATTGTTTAACACAATATGCGTAATTCCTATTCATTTCCTCTTGTTTGTTTAAAAGAAAGCTACAAAATGTTCTGAAGATTACACACAAAAAAAAAAAAAAAAAGAGAGACAATGCCTTGTGCAGTTCTCCTTCTGGTCTTCCAGCACAACCATGGGGAGCCCTTCTGATTTATTTCATTTCACAATGATGCACACTGCAGAGAGAATCAGCAAAGAGGGAGTATCTGAGGCATATCTGAAGCTGGAGAGTGACTGTGGTCACTAGGAAAATGCTACACAAATGCCTTGCAGATCTATTACAGGCAGCAAATATCACTTAGCAAATATGAAGTCAGTAGTCTTTTCCTCTAGGTGGGTGAGCTGGAGGGGTAAACATTGATACCCCAGAGTAGATTTCTGTGCAGGTGCACGTCACTGGTGTATCACTCTGACTTGTTTCCCAGTGGAGTACAACACTACAAACACTAAAGGACAGTAAATGTCATTATTATAGGCAAAGAGAAAAATTTCAAAAAAGGTTTCTTTGCATACAGATGAACTACAAGGCATTGCAGACACCAGGAATTTACAGAGACTCAAGGGGAGGGTGAACAACTTTATAGAAGAGAAATCCACAGAGGTTGCCATCAGCCTGTGCCTGCCTTAGCAAGATCAAATTATAACAGTTGGAGGTCAGGAATGCATTAGGGAGAGCTGTATTACACACTCAACCTTTTCTCATATCCTTTATAGCTCCCTTCTCTGAGCAACAACTGGAAACAGAATCCTGGGATTGATGGAACTGTGGTCTGGTCCATTGCGGCCATTCTCATGGGACAAAAAATCAGAGCTGCTGGCCTGCAATCTGTCATCTTCTAACAATCATTTGTTGGTTGTACACACTCTCAGAAATGTTCTGATCATTACTAGTTGCTTAAGTAGGCCGAATGCCAGCAGCAGGGGAAGAAAGGCCTTGGTGGCAAGTGTATAAAGGCAGTTGACAATGTTGTACTGACATGGGTAAAGAAACTGCTACCCTGGCAATGTGCTGCCTTGGAAAGGCATGAGTGCCGAGCACCAGCCAGGGCAGCCCTGGGGAGAGGAATTCAGTGTGCCTGGAATGAGGGCAACATCCCACTGCACACAAAAGCCAGTGCCTACAATACAGTTGTCACTGCTCTTTTGTCTGCCTGAAAAGACAGGACAATTTATAGCTGCCATGGCAAGTGGTCTGGTCAATCCTTCTTGCAATGCCTCTGAGTCTTGGCTGGCACAGAAGGGCATGATGAGATCTCCACAACTGAGATCCCGGAGTGTTGCCATACTCTCCTCTGCTCTTCAGAAAATCTGGGCATGTGTCAGTTAACAGCAAATTCAAAGCCCTCTCTGATGGCCCACTCTGACACAGTAGAGTTGAAAGACTCTGAAGAAATTCTATAAACCCCTGCTTAAGGCAGACATCAAATGTGGGGCACAATGTTGGCAACTTTGGCTAGGACAGAAGAACATCCTGAGCTGTCCCAGGCTGAGTAATGATATAGTGCAGTATGAACAGGCAATCAGATGTAACAAAATTAGGAAAGCAGGTGTAAGTCAGAGATAAGTATTTGCTGTCTTGGGGAGTTATGAAACTCGGTCTTGTTTCCTGCCTATAAGGCCACTCCAGACTGACTCTGCAGCCCTTGCACAGCAGTCAGGAAGTACAAACCACCAGCCTCCCTAGGGACTTGCAGCTTGAGCAGTGCCCAGGCACAGCCTACTGAAATAGAGGGAGCAGATCCACCAATCTGTCCTGGTAATTCAGAATCCATATCATATCAGCCATTTTAATGATGCCTGTAATGATTTACTCCTTACCCCTTCATTTCCAGGAACACCCACCCCCTGAATACATCATGCTATAAGGAAACTTTCCCATGGAATAGCCTTTGTTGCCTATATTTCTGTAATGCTGGAGGTTCACTGACTGTCACACTGGCCCAGGACAGATAGGAATAGCTAAATTGGCCCACAAGTGTCTTCTGTGCATGGAATTAAAGACTCATGAGGAGAGGGGAGCCCCAGGCTGTGGTCTCAGTCATTCAGGGTGTGAACACACAGTAACTCTGCTGGACTCAGCATGGGCTATTAGTCATGTAAAACAACAAATTTTCTCCTTTAATAGTTTTTTTTTTTTTTTTAATTGCTCTTCTCTGAACTGTCCCCATTTTGCCAATATTAGGAATTCAGTGTTTGGTCCCAATGCCAGATACAGCCACAACAGATTCACAGAATTGTCAAGCTCAGAAAAAACCTTCAAGATCAGAGAGCTGATTACTTCCTTACTCCATAAGATGATGCCTTTTTCACAAGCAGCCTCAAAACTTTAGTTAAGGGGGTTTTCTTTGCAACCCAATGGATCACTTTATGTGCCAGAATGATCCCTCTGGAAACACCCTTATGTTTCCACCAGTCTTCTGCATAAGTTTATTTTCCCTGTGTTTCCTAATAAATAGATTGGTCTCAGATTTATTTTCTCCATAGCCTGCTTCCTTGCTTGCCTGCTTCTCTCCCTCCTGAGTTAGTTTTCTTTTTAGTAACACGTGTCTGTCTTTACCATGATCCCCTCTCCCAGCTGAAGACTGCAGCAGAATTCATGACCAAGAACATGAAATGATCTTGAACATTTTTTTGTTTCTTTTAAAACCAGCTCTGCAAGTTGAGAACCTGGATCTATACTGATCTCTTCAGTCACTCACAAAAAAATCCTGCCTGTATCTTAAAGCTGTTTATTTTCATAGCTCCCATAGAAAGTATTTTCAGCCCAGCATCAGTACCTCTCTCCAAGACAACTTTGCATTGATTATCTAAGCAGGTTTAATTGCAAGACACTGTGATTTTACACTTCCCTAAAATCCAAATACTCTGATGAAAAAGTACAGGTTTGACAGACAAGATGAACTTTTTGTAAACTTGTACTGTTGATTTGCATTATTAAAATAAAAGTCAAAATCTGTCAAGAAGATCCACTTCAGGTAAGGCAGGCCAGGAACAAATCAGTTGTTGCAATTGCAACCTTTGCAATTCTTTTGTTGAACTTGAAGATGGACTGTGCTGCTTTCGTCTGCTCTTTCACTGCCTCCCATCAAAGGCTTATGTTTATTAAGCTATTCCCTAAACAACCTGGGATGTGCAGTAACTTATTATCTCTGCATGTTCACATTCTCCTAACATAGTTATTGAGACTGGGTCTTTCTGACCTCACTCCACATATTTTTCTTGGCACAGGAATTATTTTTTAAGGGGATCACTATTTCAGCCAATTTTTGCATCATTAACCACCTCCTCCTCTCTATTTATTTATATTTTAATAAACCACTAATTTCCCAATCAAGGAACAAGGCCAGTTTTGGCTAAAAGCCAAATTCAGACAAAAACCCAGCAGTAATAGAAATAGCTACATGAAGCCATTTTTAGAAGAAAGAATATCAGCATTAAATATCAGTTAGAAGCTGTAAACTGCAGGCAACTGATAAAGGAGGCAAAAGATATCAGGAAAGTTACTGCTGGCAGATTGGAAGCCAAAGACAAATGCTGAAGAAAGAATGTGATAACAGAATTTCTAACAATTGTCTGTTACCTGAGTGCAGAGTGTAAAATTGCTGATAAGAGACGACTGAGAAAAGAAAAAAATATTCAGCAAGTAGTTTAGCTCTGGATTTGGAACACTTCAGAAGGAGCACAGCAATATGGGGAAGGAGGATTCACCTCCTGTCTGGTCTATGTGTACATGTAAACTCCCAAAGACTTAATCAAATGTCAGTACATGATTAGCATGTCCTAAAAAGCTAAGAAATTGAAGAGGATTGACATGGTAAGCACAGGGGGAGTTTCAGAAAGAAAAAGTGGCTTATCCTGCCAATTTTCATCCAGGGAGCCTGAAATCAGCACAGGCAAAAAGAATGGAGAAGTTGATAGATGATTCAGCTGAAAAGCAAAGAAAGAATGGAAGTCTGAAAATAAAACTAATGCCAATCAAGAATGTTTTATGGAAAAGAGAGTTTGATAAGCAAACCTGCAATCAGTTGGAGAGATGGTTGGCAAATGCAACGTGCAAACTCCGGGTATGTATTTGGCTGTGCACAATGCAACATTCCACAAACAAACTGCATTGCAGCACATCAGTAAAGGCATGTTTAAGTCAAAGCTCAGTTATTTGAGATCTGTAGAAGAGTCTAGAGAGGATGCACTGACAAAACAGAAAGAAACTAAATATATCACTTTTACCTGACTAGATCAACAGAGGAACAGACAGCCATGAAGGCAGGTGGTTCTCTCTTTGTGTGGTGTTCATACAATACCAAGACCAATTCTTGTGTGAATAATTAAAATGCATATGAGTTTGGAGGCTTTTTTCTGGGAAGTAAAACACAATACCAGAAGTAAAGGGATAGACAAAACCCTTCTAAACAATTAATTTACAGCCTGATTGGTTATCAAATTGTATTAAGACAAGTCAATTAGAAAACAAACCAAAAATCTTCACCAAGTGAAAACAGCTCAGGTGAATAGACCCTTTCAGGCAGCAGGGAAAGGCATAGTTACAGTTTGTGCCTGAAAGGCAAAGTCAGAAACTGAGAAACAAAAGACACATTTTGAACGGAGAGGATGATTAATTTTAGGACAAACTACCACGGGAAGTGGCGAATTCTCGTATGATTCGGGTCAGCAGAAGGTGGGATCCATGAGTCAGTGACAAACGAGAGATCTGATTAAATCATTTGCAAACCATTCCAGGCACGGAGGTCTGTGCATTGCTGAAGAAGCCCTGCACTGAGCTGCACCATCTGACCCAGAAACCTGCGACAGGGAAACGTCTCTGGTCAGCTGCACGTTGCAACCTCACTCTTCCTTGCTACCTCTCACAGAATGGATTGCTCCCTCCTAAAGTGCCCATCCTGGCAACACAGGAGCTTAAGAGATGAACAGAGCTTGCTTTGAATTGGAGGGAAACTCATATACATACCTCACCAATAGGGAAACACATACTTTACAAGGTAAACCGCACCTAAGACTTTTTTCCCTTCCTTCTCTTTTCAAATCAATCAGGCCCTGTAAGTTTGACTCTACATGCACCTCTCTTGCTTTCTGTCAAATTAAAAAATTTAATTCTAGGTGAATATACAATCTCTTCCATTCAGGACTGGTGCTGGCAAAGGATGGGATGACGGGAAGCTGCTGCTGGCAACATGAAGATGGGCTGCAGCCACAGAAATTCAACAGGATTCCCACATGCTGACAGAGCTTAGATGCCATCAAGAGTTTGGGGATTTGGGTCACTTTGCTGTGAAAGGTTTGCTACAACTCAGTCAGGAAAGAGCAGCCACCATCAGCCCAGTCAGGGAACCCTCAGCCTGCAAGAGACACTGGGCCCACCACTATCGCTGTCTTGTCCCTTCTCTTGCCCAAGCTCAGGTCCACACTCTGCCCTTGGCTTCCCTATTCATTATCTTTCCACAACCCATGTTATGGAAGAGCCTGGTTGTCCCATGGACCCTGAATGAGGCTGGGAACCAGAGATGCACAGGTCTTAGACCCACAACTCAAAATCTGAACAAAGATTTTATACTTGCTCTTAATTTGGGCTTTTGCCAGGTCTGAGCATAGAGACCACCAGTTTTCCAGCCTGCCCATTAAATTTCCCATGCCAGCTCCTTATTCACTGGAGGAAATACATGAGAAAGAAGGGCTGGGAGAGATGAACTTAGTAACAAGCCACATCGGTGTAGGGAAGCAGGGAAGGGTAAGTAGAGTTTATTTTATCAGCACTGCACAGGAAGTCTCAGTCCCAAAAATTGCTCTCATCCCAGCCAGCATTGCATGTTATTTCTGGCACTTTCGTAAATTGATTTGCAGAAAAACCCTTAGGAGTCCCTTGGTATCTCTCAGCTCCCTCCACCTCAAGTATTTTACTGCAAACCAGAGCTGTTGCTACACTGTCAGGTTGAAGCAGCTCTTGGGGGCTCCCAGCACCGCAGCCAGCACAGACACACCGACTCCAGCTGCTGAACTCAAAAGGCTGCCCCTGGGCACAGCCTGCTTGGAAAATCGGGCTTGTCACTGGCTCTGCCCAAACTGAGGAAATTAAGCCAGCTCAGCATGCAGCTAGAGGGACTTTGCACCTTCTGTACAAGTCTAGTTTAAGAGGAATATCCTGAGAAAGACCCTGCTGACTTGTTTTCCTGTGAGAGACCTGTCTCATTTCATTCATGCCATATTAAACCTGATTAAGAGACAATAATTTAATTTGTTTTTAGGTCTTGTCTTCCAAAAAAGAATGATTCTGCATTTCAGGGTGAAAGACACATTTTTAAAACTCAATTGCAAATTTTGTTTCAAGAAGAACTTGCAAACCATTCGTCGATTTTTCTTGTTCAGAGGGGTAATCTGTTTAATTCACAATCTCCTAAATCTGATTTTCAGGCATAAAACCTGGAATTCGGGGGTCAGACTCGGGCCCACCGGTTTAATGGACCCGTAGAGGGCACCAGACACTCATTTTTCAGTGCACTGGCCAGGTGCTTATCCTGTCCTCCACAGCAACTGTACAGAGGGCTCTGGACTCCTGGGATGAGGAGTGGGAGCTCCATGGAAATGGAATATTTGCATTCTAATCTGAACTGTTGGAATGGTGGGTATTTCAGTTTCCTGCCTCTTCCAAATTAAATATTGAAATAAAATGTTGGCTTGATCTGAAGTTAATTTCTCAAGTATCTGATGAAATGGGAGAAAAAATCGGCTAAAATATTTTCTTTTCCATTGCAAGATTTCAAACAAGAAATAAAAAATAATCTTTGACATGAAAAGTCTCTTCACATGGGAAAACACAAGCATTCAACTTGGAAACAAAAAGAACTGTTTTGACTTCTCCTTTTTTTTCCCCTTCTACAACAGAAAATTAAATTAATTTACAGTTTGGTGGCACTGAATCTGCATTTTTCACCAAAAAGTTCAAACAGGACACTTCCTCCCCCTCTAGCTCCAGTTGTCTCCAATCAGGGCTCTCCGGAGGAAGTGTTTCAGTGGCCTTTGTAAAGATCACACCCTGAGAATCCCATTTCACTATTTACTCACAGGCAGCGCTAAATGAGAGGTAAATGAACAGGAAGAAAACAACCACCAAAGTGACTCAGTGTCATGTGAGAACTGTGCTGTCTGCCAGAACCACAAGTCCTGCTGTATTATCATGGTGGTTTATTTAATCTGTGAGTGAACTCTCGATATCATCTAACACATCTGCTCCCATCTTTCTGCCCACGGATCTCTGTCCTACAGGCAGAGCCTTTTCTGGGTTTACCTCCTCATCTGATGGGGTAAAGGGGCTCAGGCAGTCCCACCTCAGCAACAGCCTGATGCACCCTACAGGACAGGCACCTGAAGCACCTCCCAAGACTGAAACACTACACAGAACTCCTCGAGGGTTTGCACAAAAGTGGATGTGGCCACTTAACAGATGGGATCTAGGAAGTTGCTCACAGTAAACCTAAATAAATTTGGGAAAAGGGAGGGCAGGCACACCAGACTTGGAAGTAAGATTATGAACAAAATATTGAGGCAATTACTCTCTCTTGGTAACTGTCCAAACTGGTATCCTCAATTCCAGACCCTTCAAGTCTCCTTAAGTTTGAGAACTTTCTTAGTTCAGGCTTCTCTATTTTCACCAACCTTTACTCCCACTGGTCTCCCATCTTTCAAACAGCTTTTCAATTCTTGCAGCAATGAGGATGCAACATTTACAAGTTTTCAATCAACTTTAATGGAGTTGGATTAAGCCCAAATTCCTGCAGCAACTGGAATTCGGGTGTCTTTCTAAGACCACTTATTTCTTACTGCATAGGACAGACTTTGCTCTGCACTCCTTCCCTATTTCTCCTTCTTAAGAGATTAGATTATCCTTAAATAATATGTTTCCCTATTGTTTTGTGTAGCAAACACTGTGCTTCCTGCTTTATACATGGTTTGCATTCTGTGCACATGGCCTAAGAGATCAATTGTTCTGCCTCAGGGGGCAATTAATCCCCAGCACTGTAATCTGCACAGAAGCATTTAATCTTTCAGGAAAGATGCACCTGAAAGGAACTTTCTGAGAAGCACATGGCTGATAGAAACCACTGAGTAAAGCCAACAGTTTAGCCAGAGGCTGGGAATCTCCTTTCTGCTCTGATCAAGTTTCCCCAGCAATTAAATGCGGAGCCTTCCAACACAAGTGTTTTTCTAAGGCTGATGAGCAAAAGTCTCAGGGATTCAATTTCAGCACCTCCTCACAGGTCCCTGTTGCGTAACTCAGCTTCTCCCATGAGAGGGTCTGGTTCAGCTCCCTCCCACTGGTTGGGAGAATCTTGCCTGGTATTGGGCTGACCTTTCCTCAGCCCTCATATAGAAGTCCAGTCCCTATATAGTGGATTTGCAGGGCAGAGACTCTCCCTGATGCACAAAATCCAAGCAAGCAGAGGTCCTAATCCCTCCTCTGGCTTTGGAAGTGCAGCTAAGGCCACAGTCATTTGAAAGCACGTTGATGAGGTAATTACAGAGTGATGCGCCCTTCATTTTGTCACCTTGCTCTGCACCAAGATATTCTGGATTACTTTTTCAGACTTTTCAACTTCAAGATATGCAGACCTTTCTAAGGGAGCCAATATCAAACCTTTTGCCAGGGATTTCTCTGAACTTGGCTGAAATTCCAAAGCTCTCTATTTCTAATTTGGCTTCCTCGACTTCTTTTCCATTTAGGCTGTTCCTACCTGTATCCTGAAACAGCTCTACCTTTTTTTGCATAGAGGGTTAGTTGAGGACAATGGGAAACAACACAGGAATCCTAATTTTAAAGCAGTTGTGGACAGTCATTACAGCCTTTTATGCTCTGCATTTCAGTGCCCAGATATGAAGAGAGCAGTCAGATGTGGACCTCATCCTCACCTGCAACACATTCTCTGCACACCCAGCAACACTTACAGCCATTCAGAACTTAGATTTATGATTTGGGAGGCTTGTCCAATTTAACTTGCTGCTGGCACTCGATGTTGGGAACCACCACACTATGACATCCCTCAAAAGAGATGACTCATCTGCCTTCCATTGCTTTCCCTGTTTCCATTCATTTTGCTTTGGCCTCAATCAGGAGTTTTCATGTTTTTGCTCAGCTACAGACTCTCAAGCATGGGTGGAAAGGGAAGGCAGGTAGCCTTGCTTTCCTGATTTATCCATGCTCAGCACATCCTTTTGTTCCCAGGCCACCAGAGCCACAGGTGCTGCCTTCAGGCCAGCATGGCCCAGCTGCATCCCCCACCACCCTCTCACACAGCTCCTTTCCAGTGCTGGCTCAACTGAGGGCAAGGAACAACACTCACCCTTCTCCCAGCCTTGCAGCAGAGCCGTGGGTCTCTCCTGCTGGGTCATGCCCCCACTGCCTGCAAAGCTGCCCCACTGAACCAGTGCTGGCATAAACCAGCTCCATTTGCAAGGTCTGGTTCTTTTCCTTTGCCTTCCCTCACCTATGGAACAGGTCTGCCAGGAGTGCAGGGAGCCCTTCATTGCAAGAGGTGAAGCTCACAGGTCAGCAGCACACTTCAAAAGGACCACACAAAGACCTACATTCAGGGCTGTGTTTTCAAACCCAGGACACAGGCAGATGGACAAAAAAGACATTAACCAGATAATAAGTTTTAGGCAAACATTTCTTCTGAAAATGGCTCCCTGAAAAGCCATAGACTTTTCCTGCCAATAATGAGGTTCCTGCTCTAGGCTAAAGGATGTCTGCAATGCATATCACATATGAATATGTTCAGAATAAGGGGTCTTTAATTCAGCAATCAGTGCTGGACAAGTATAGGATGAGGTCAGTCTTAACTAAACAAAAGTTAAATCACTTTTGAACTGGTATCAGACAAAAGCTCATCTTCTAGGAAAAGCAGAAGGAAAAAAAAAAAAAAAACAAAACCAAGGCAAAAACCAATCTATGAGTCATGAAGTTGAAATAGGTTATTCAGTCACAATGTCCTCCAGCCACATTTCCCCCCCAGTAAAATGGGATTGAAGGCTGGAATCTCATTAAGTATTTGTGACAATGAGCTCAGCAGTTTGGACACAGAAGAGTCACCTTGTCAGACCAGTGTTTGTTATGAAGTCCCACCCGTCTCCTGTCTTAGATTGCTGCTGTAGCTCCTTGGACAATGTCAGGGAGTGATTGCTGCTGCATAAGAAGTGTCCCTTTCAGCATCCTTCTCTGCATTCTTGTTCTTAGGGTTTTTTAAAAAAGATAGTATTTTGACCCATTCTTTAATTTATTATCTCTGTAATTGGTTATTTCTTTTCAGTTTCTTCTTCTTTAAACTTTCTTTGTAAAGTACCACTCAGGTTTTGTAGGGATGGGAGTGAAGGGTGAGAGTTCTAAATGGGAAAAACAGACGTCTTGAAGAAAATAATAAGAACAGAGAACATACACAGCAACACTTCTGAAACCCCCTCAGCCTGCAAGGATTCCCTGAACCAGGCTTGGTTGCTTTGTATTAAATAGCTCTTGTTAGATTTTTTTTTTTTCTCCATGGACTTGTCCAGTCATCCTTTAAACCCTTGGAGGTTTTTAGCAAGCACAATTTCCCTCAACAAAGTGTTCCAGACCTTTCCTGTGAACTGACTATTCTTGAAAAGACCTCCTAATGCCATATTACACTTCTCAAATGTTTAGTAGCTGAATTCCTGGTAGGCTTTTTGATAAATCTAATATGCACACTATGAGTAGGATACAGAACCTGTATCCTGAACTTTGGCTGTAAGATATTTCAGGTGAAAGTTGACCTAAATGTAATTACTGATGTCTGTATTAGTATATATATATATATATATATTTTTTTAAATCATCTGAAGGAAAACTTCCCGTGTTTATAAGAAGAAATATAACTGAATATCCATGAAGAACTGGTAACATTTTAAAAGTCTGTAGGTTTGAATCAACATCAACAGGTATTAGCTACACTAAGAAAGTTTTAGTGGTCCAGACTGTACCCTGTGAAAATAATAGGACAACTCCAGTTCCAGAAAGGTCCTGCCACAAATTAGGAAAGAAAATGAAAGCATAAAGAAAATAAAAGGGAATAAAGAGAGCTCAAGTGTACATTTAACTGACTGACCCCTTTCCTCATCTCCCAGTATTGTGAACAGCAAGAAATCAAAAGCAAACATTTAATTGCCTCCAAAATAAAGCAGGATGAAAGCAAGGTTCGATTTGAGCTTTAGGCAGAGGCTTCCATGGCTCTTTTATTTGAGTTGCTCTGCTCGTTGGTAAAAGATACCTTCAGGTGCTCCTCCCCAGAACACTGTCCTTAGGGATGCCGGGGAAGAACAATGCAGTGATTTTTATCAGCCCTCCCTCAGCGGCAGTGCAACTGTAGGAAAGGATTGGCTTCCCTGGCAAACAGCGAGGACTGTCCTGCACCTCGGCCCCGGATCCAGCCCTGAGTGAGTCAGTGCAAAGGCAGACTGTAAATCACTGCACCCTGCCTTGCGCAACTGCCTTCTGGGCAGGCAGGAACACAGCCCCTGGGGAAAAGGAGCGGCCAAACAGCCTGAAAAGTAAAAGTCACCTGCAGGGACTGCAGTCCAGAAACCCCAAACTGAACTCCACAAGATTTTCATCAGCGTTTCCAAAGGAGAGGTTAGCAAGCTGTGGATTGAAATGTGAAATCATTGGGCAAACTGACTGAACCACAAAATGAGTAACTTCCTCCGTGAGCTCCCCCCGGAGGGGTCGGGATTGCTTTAAGGTGCACGGCCTCTGTGATGTAAATTGTCTTGAACCCTAAGAGGTTTTGCAGATTTACATGATAAGGAACTGTTTTCTCCCCCAACTATTAAGCACGATGTGGGGGAGAGATTGAGTGGGAAGGAAAGAAGAAAAGCAGAAGCAGAGAGCTGGAAGGAGGCTGTAGGGAAAGAAGATTCTTGCAACACACTGATAGAGGAGATTGAAAGTCAGTGGGGTAAAGAGAGCAAGAGCAGGATTTGGGCAGGATTATTGCAAAAGGAACTGCGAATGGATACTGCACCTGGAGCTGCTCAGGCCTGATGCCAATCTACCAGTACGTGCTTTCACCCACGGCACCCATGAACAGAGAGCTACCAGGTAGACATGGAATAAAACAAACACAGTCCTGATTTTCTAAAGCATTTCTCCAATGAAAAATCAGAAATCATAAGTCCAGGTGATTCTGGAGCTAGTGATAATGTCTTAGGATTTAAAAGGACCTGGTGGATTTTTCTTCCATGAATTTTGCCCAAATTTTTTGCCCTTACACAACCCTTTCACTTCTATGGAATCTCATGCCAAGGAGTTCCATTATTTAATCAAACATTTAATTAAGCAGAGGTGCTCCTTCACCCAGGAATGGTGCTTTGGCCAGATCCTGCAATGCAGGAAGAGTTGTAGGGGTTGTCTGAGAGTACTCAATGATCTTTTGAGTCTGGATAACCAAGAAAAAACGGCTACAGTGACTTACAGGGACTGGAAAGTTCAGGGAAGCAGAACAGAAGTTCTTCATGGTGATAGGAACAAGAGCAGTCTAGGGAGCAGAGTACACAAGTAAAGCTTTAGGAGGTGGAGGACATTTCCAGACACTTCATATATCCATAGAAACAGATGAGACCACATCTACAAATGCAGTAGTGACATGAGGATGGAGAAGAATCTGTGCCTCAGGCTCTCTTCCCACAAAGGAGAAACAAGTAAAGCCTGGGAGCATGGAGTGGCTGAAAGGGTAAGATGAAGATAGGAGATAAATGGATGTGGGGAACTATTAACATTCAGTGAGGGGAAAAGGAGCAGAAGGTTGACATGGAAGTGATTTCTCAGTGTGTGAAGGAAATTTTCAATTCTTTTAAGGGAATATTTTTCACCTCCTATTCCTCCAGGTCTTGTCACAACAGAAAGCTTCATTCTCTTCATGTTCTCAATGGTGCAACTCCCTCTACATCAGCAAACTTACATAAATGGAAGACAGAAGAATGAATCCCAGGGCTGGAAGAAGAAAACACCTTCATCATGAGTCCCTCGGTGCAGCATGTGAGAAGGCTCTTTCCTTTCAGCCTTGAAGAGGATATCAAATTGCTTTTAATGTTGCATCTATCAATGCTGGGCTGCAAGACATTTGTTTGCTTCAGGTGTCATGGGAGCTGAAAAATCTTTTTGCAGGGAATGGCATTATCCCTCTAAAGCCTTATCTTAAGGAAAACATACGTGCTCTTGCAGGGAAGCCTCTCCCGGTTGCATTTTAACTTAACAGGAGGTTCCTTTCCTGACATATCTGTTAGCACAGGAATATCTGCACACACACATCCACACAGCACTTCAGCAACCAAAGAATGTGAAGGCCTCCTCAGATGGGCTGGGGGAGGGAGGCAGCTGGGGGAAGAAGGCTTCCCATGCCATTCCAGCTTTGAGATATCCCTGGAACAAAGTGGTAATTACACAAAAGCCAAATACTGTTGGTTCTGAACTGCTGCCAGCTGGGCCAGCAGGGCTGAGCCCCACCATCCTCCAGCCACCACCCTGGAGTATCTCGCTGCCTGATGCTGCAAAAGGGATAACTCATCTGCTGGCCTGAGGATCCTAAATCTTGCTCTGAAAGAAACCTTACTGGGCTTTTTACAGGGCTGTACACAAAAGCCAAATAATGTTGGTTCTGAACTGCTGCCAGCTGGGCCAGCAGGGCTGAGCCCCACCATCCTCCAGCCACCACCCTGGAGTATCTCGCTGCCTGATGCTGCAAAAGGGATAACTCATCTGCTGGCCTGAGGATCCTAAATCTTGCTCTGAAAGAAACCTTACTGGGCTTTTTACAGGGCAGTAGAGTGTACTGCTGTGGGCCATGGCCTTGGGAATGGGACAGAGAAAGTAGCTTCTGCTTTGCTGACGCTGCCAGAGAGGGAAGGGATAGATTCTGTACTCTGAGATAGGGACAGAAGAGGTTCAAATTACTGGCAGATTTTGGAAAGCTTTTTAAGTGGTATCTTCAAAGGGTATGTTACTTGTCCTAACTCTGATGGTGTCAAAGAATATTTCAAAGGGGGTATTGTTTGAGCACTTTCAGATGTCTCACCTTTAATGTCCCTGAGCTTCTGCTCATCCACTGTAAATGGAATTGCCTGCCTTGCCTGTGATTTACTCTATAGGGGGAAACTTTTACCCTCTGGAAGACTCCCACAGCCCCTGAGATTGCAAGAAGCAGGATAAATAATCACACCAAGAGTGTCTCTTGAAGTCTAAATGTTGTGGTTGTTAAAAATTGAATTCTTAGGTTCTTAGCACAGTTCTGCAATGAAATGCTGAATTCCCTTATGCCATTATTCTCTCTGTTACTGTTTATGTTTTCCAGCATTTGTTTTCTATGGAAGAACTTTTTTCAAAACACATTTTCCTTTTAAAAGATTCACTGTTTTTACCCATTACTATCCTATTTCATTGTAAAGAAAACAAAAATTTAAGTAGAAATATGATTGTGGCTTGCAAGAAAATCTCTGAAGTCACGATACAATGAACTAGTAAAAAGGTCGATGTCACTATCATGTTTCCAGCTCATCTGGGCACAGTTATCTTTGCTTGGGTTTATACAGCAGCTTGCTCAGTGCTAGAGCTCTTCTGAGGTTTGTGGGCTTCCCTTTTAGACAAATAGAAGTAGTAATACAAAATCCAGCAGCATGAGTTCAGCCCTGTTGCCAAGGACCCCCACTCCTCATCCATTCCAAACCCTGAGAAAATCCATCGATTGCATGCTGTTTTTTGGAAGTCAGCAGTTTTGGGTGGTTTTGAACTGGGGGGCCTCTTCTAAGGCAAACATAAATCAGCACATATGTATACACCCTCCTGCACACACAAACCCCATACATCATTTCAATAAAACCTACCAAAACAAGGAGTCCAATGCTCTCAGAGAATTCACCTCTGTAAGAAGATGAAGAGAACAAATAGTGTCAGAGACACAAGTCATCTCTAGTACCAGAAGTCTAAAATTTTGTGGTCACAAGGATGGCATAAAAACATGGCTATAAAGCCAGCATTATGAAGCAAGGGTGTTTGCATGGCTAATGTGGCTAAAGAAGGAACAGTCAGTGTTAAATGGCAACAGGGATAAAAAACATAAAGAAAATTCTGGCCTTTAGAAGATTTGAAAGGGACTGTGGCATCTCAGGACAAATGCTTCTGCCTTCCCTGCCTCCTACTTGAATATCTTGCTGGAAAACAGGAGGTGGGGTATCAGGCAGAGGGAAATGTGTCATTTACTGGCACTGCTTTCTTCCCCAGCACTCCCACAGCTGCTGTGGTTTTATTCACAGGCCCACTGGAGGTAGGAGGAATCCTGTACCCAGTCTGGAAACACCAGTAAGGAATGAAGCAAAGAAACCCTGCCCCTGAATCAGCCAGTGGGCTATAAGCAGAGTTACTGTGGCCACTGCACAACAGCACAGACTACTTCTGTTCCTGCCCAACAGTATCTTACCTCATCCATCAGCACAGGCTTGGACTGCAACATGACTGGAAACTTCTAGCCACAGTATTTTTCACTTTTTGGGTCAGGTTTCTTTTTGGGGTAGCTGGCTGCACAGCCAAATACAAAAAACAAAAACAAAAAACAAAAACCAAAAAAACCACACACACACAAAAAAAAACCAACCAAAAAAACCAAAAAAAACTCCCAAAACATTTGTTGCATTTACATCCCAAATATGATGGTCTGAATCAGATCAGCATTCTCCAACATTCCAGCCCTTCTCTCAGTGCTGTACTGTGGCACTGATCCCTTTCCTAGAGATATTAGGACAAGACAGGAGTTTGTGACTGTCTCCTCTTTCTGAGGGATTAGAAAGATCTCCATTTATTTGCACTGTGACAGAACATTTTGCCTTGGGCTTTCTGGGTTTTTGGTGCAATCCTAAGGCTAAACATTACTTTAAAAACAGCAACAACAAAAATGTATTTTTCTGGCATTCATTTCTAGAAGAAATGAGAAGAGCCCAATTGAATATGCATGACTTCACTAGGTCCAGTAAAATCTATTCCTTGTATACAACCTAATGCTCTTGCCATAAATTCAGATTTGTTCATGACCACAACAAAGCTCTTCAATGGTTGAGGAAGATCATTACAGGATTTTCCTTGTTATTACAGCCCAGCAGAGAAAGCGGTTTCAGCACAGCTGACTGAAGTTTCCATCTAGCAAACTCTGCAGATGGGTCACAGGCTTCCAAAAAGTGTATCAGTCAGAGATGAATTGGATTAAAGATAATCTGCGATGTGAAATCCTGTTAGAAAATGGGTTTCCACTGCTTCCAGAGCTGAAACTCTCCTGGACTGAAAAAAGGCAGCTGATGTTTGTTTTTACAGCTGTGCAGAGTGAGAGGTGTGTGTGTGCGTGCTGGGGAACAACACATATGGTGACCATGTGACACGACCCACAACCAGATGAAAGAAAACTGTCCAATATCTCCAGCAGCGTGGTTCAAATTCCACTTCAACCAAATTGGCGGGCGTGACAAATGCCAGCTAGTCCTTCTTCCCTACATTGATTTAGGAGGCAAAGTACTCCGTTTGATCACCTGCATGCTGTGGTTTTCATCTACTACTAAAATTTTTGGGACACCAAATAGGGAAAAGCTGCTGGTTGTTAAATCATATCATTGCTTCTCCAGTTCAGGTTTCTTACTCTTCCTCCTCCCTTTTTAAAAATCGTGGGTTTTTTCCTTCAAGGTTTCTGCCATTGTGGCAGCTCAGGGAAATGAAACCCTGTGTTCCTGCAGAAGAGGAGGGTGATGCAGCACCTGAAAATTCACCATCAGGGGACAAGACAGAAGCCCAGACTGGAGCAGAAGGAATCTGACATAAACGCAGACAGGTACAGAAAGGGACTGGACAAATTCAGGGAAGAGAAATCCATCTACAGCTATTAACCAAAAAAGTGACCTCTGTTCTCAGACCTCTGCTGTAAGGGACTGAGGGGAAAGAATTGCCCAGCCCATGCTGTCTGTATTACCATTAATTCTGAGTGATAGATGGACAAGCTTAGGGGTCTCCCTGATCCACCACTGCCATTGGAGATGGAGCTTCTTTAGCAACTGCTACATACAAACTGCACCCATACAAATAATTATGGTCTTCTTTTACTTTCATCAATAACACTGATGACTCCTTCATGCCCATACAGGACACCCAAATATTACTGTGTCCAGAGGAAAAGATGGTTCCTCCTGCCAACCAATCCATGGATGACACAAGTGCTGAGACACACCAACATCAATAGCACACACTCTTTTAACATGTTTTATCTTAGGTCAGTTTTACTATTGAGGAGTCCTTGCTTGTGTTTATTCCTTATCCCTATCTGCCTATGATAGGTCACAAATGGTTCATGCTGCTTAGGAGTGGCAGTATCAATCCTGTTCTACTGAGGTGGGAACTTAGTGAGTTACAGTTCAAACCTTTCTCCTGTTACTGGCCTTGCTTGTGGCTATGAACAGATCTGTTCTCTTCCCATGCTTGGGCTGACCCAGGCATGTCCCACATTATCCAGGTGGATCCAGCCAACAAACAGTGGCTGCTCAGGGTCTGGGGTCAGCTGTGGTACATGAGACATCACACAATAAAGACTCAATGCTGGACAAATCCTTCTGCTCCTGCAGTAACATACTTTGCATCAGTGGTAACTCTGCTGAGTTATGAAGCTGGTAAGATTAAATCTGTAGCTTCACTTGAATTTCTAAAACTGACCTAGGAAACTCATTCAAGTACAATATCTTTTCATGAAGTTCCAGATGGTCTTGCCAGCAACACCAGGAAAGGCTTGAGGACTGTTTTGCTTCCCACTCTGTTAATGTAAAATATTGAAATACGATTGTATCAGCAAGGGAAGAATCTAAAGATGCTCACAAGAACAGATGATGTAGTCCAAGCTGAAGAGACACCCCCTCTCAGTTTGACCATGAAAGCTTTCTGTGGACAAACAATCCAGCAAAAGACTGAGAAGCTAGAGAAGCTTGTTGAGTAATTGTGGAGTGGCTTTCCCAGTAGCTGCTCTGTTTGCATGTGTTCCAAAACATTCAGGGCAGAAATCTTAAGGATCAGTGGAATTAAATGAGATTAATATTCACACTGATGATGGTAGAAAGTGTCTTGGTTGTTCCAAATCTCTGCTTTGAGGTGACCTCAGAAGCAAATGGTTTTGTAGATTGTCCAGCAGTTAATGCTTCCTCCCTGCCTTGAATAAAACCTGTACACACAGGAACCCCTTTGACTTTATTAGAATTCTTAAGCTGACTTTTTAAGTGAGCAGAAAACCACCTATAATGAGTACTTGGTTAAATTAAAAATTACCTTTGTTCATCTGAAACCTTTTCCTACCCACTTAAGATTGGCATTACCAGAAATTTATTTATGTAAACCTGTTCACACAATCTTTACATTAAATCCATTAGGGGAATAATCATGCCTTTAATTCAATCAGCTCAGTGTTGATTGCAAACCAACAACCATTAAGTGGCTGCAAATAGCCTATAGTTCTGTCAAAAATACTTTGTCCAGTTCTGTAGGGAGCTTTGCTAGAAAACAAGAGTAACTGGAAACCTTGAGCAGTGGCAACCCAAGGAAAGATGCTAAAATGCTCCCTGCTTTTCTGGTCAAACTAAAAATTCCTTCTGCAACTGGTTGCTGAGCATCACATTAATAAGATATGCTTAAGAAATAAAGACTGTTCCTGACAGTAAAGTGGGGGGGAAATTACACATGACTCAACTATTTCCTTGCTACAATTTATTAGATTTTAAATGTGCTTATGTTGTACCCATCAGCCTCTCTGCTGCTATGGAGTCTGTGCCAGAATTATGACAAATGAGATTTTTCTGCTCACTACAAGTTTTATCTGAATTATCTACCATGTTAGAGGTCATGGGTATAACACTTCATTTTTCTCAGTACCATAGATATACTGAATGTGGATGCCAGGTCATGAACTATTTCACAGGCTTGCTATCATGAACTCATGTGAAAAAAAACATAGTACACAATTAAGCTTATCTTCAAGAGTTCCCAAGAATGAAGTCCAGTCTATACTGATTTATCTGATCTTTCCTATAAACTAGAATGAGCATAGTGTGGGGGCACAGAATTCACCCTGGACTATTGTAGCAGAACAAAATCAGGACAACAGAAATGGTGAGCAGCACCTGGGGAGTGGAACCCTGACAGGTCTTAAAACAATCTGACTTTTGAAAGAAATTGTCTTCTTCTAAACAATGACTTGGTAAATACAAAGCACACGTTGAGTAGCCACTGACCCTCACAGAGGAATCTGCCACCCGTGTAGAGACAGAGCTCGAGGGAGAGCTTTCTGCAGCTGTTCTTGACCCTTCGATAGCACTGGAATGACCAAGTTGGGAAAAAGCCCAGTTAATGTCTTCCTCTCAAAGACAGTGGTGGTGGGGCTTTGTCAATGTTTAGGGCTACAAATAACTCCAAAGCACTAAGAAAACAAAGCAAGAACATGTGAAATGTGGGATTATCCCAGATGTTGCACTTTAACTTCAGTTGGCAAAACCACGACCTAAGTAACCTAGTGAGATGGATTGCAGTGCAACTGGATGTATATTATCCATATTATTGGCCTAATATTTCAAGCTGATCTTCTGCTTACAGTTCATGTCAGCACATAGACTGGCTTATTCAACCTCTTGAAAACATCTTGCAGAGATAAAACACATGTGTATATATTATAATCTTTGGTAAGTCAGAGTCTTCTTTTATGAAACAGTGACGTTTACAGGGGGGGACTGATCATTTTCAGATGTTTTGCTTAATTCAACTAAGCAGTTAGACAGATACTAACAACACAAGAACAATCCTAAACATTTTAGAGCCAGAATCTCTTCATCACCCTGGACTAGTCACTGATCTGCAGTCCTGTGAACTACATTTACGCTTTGAGTTTTCTTGTCATAATTTGGAGCTTGGATGTGCCACCAGTTTTAAAACCTTCTGCAACACTGTCCCTTTGAGGTGCTCATTGGACTTGTAATTAAGTGAGACATCACTTCTTTGAGCTAAGACTTTTTCTTCCACATACAGCATTAATTTTTTAATAGGTGGGAACCAGAAGTAGAGAAAGGGACAAGGGAAGATGCAAAGCTGAGCAAGGAATTGAGGCAGAAACGCTGGAGACACAGTCATCTGAACACACACTGGTTGCGTACATTGCCTGGTGAATAAAAGCTTCCAGCCCCCTGTAATACAACACCTGAAAAACCACTTGATATCCCAGAAGCTGGCCCCACTATGTAACAGGAGATTGCTTGTAAATTTAGAAAAGAAATTGCCAAGCTACTGAACTACCGTGGGAAACCTGCCAGGGTATCACCTTAAGGAAGGCAGTGCTGGCTACTGGGACTGTGGTTGCTTCTCATTAAATGCACGAACAGCTTCTGGAATAAGACATTTCTCTGTAGTATTACTCTGGCAGACTGGAATTAAGGAGTCAGAGGACAAGCCCTGCTCTCAGCTAGCAGGAACGTGACAGCCATTTTCTGGCCCCGCTTTCCCAGCTGCTGTTTGGAAAGGATCACCAGGCTTCCCCTTACGGGGAATGGCTTTTAAAAGCAGACAAAAAAAAACTAGAGCTTTCCTGTGCAGTTTATGCATGACAGCAAATCAACTACGGAGTCTGCATTAGTAAATATATTATGATGAGAGAAACTGTGAGAGTATTTTGCTCATCAGCCTTTGGAGCAAGACAGCTGCCTGGTTTAAATGGCACAGATATATTGATTTCTAAAGACTGCTACAAGTGGGAAAGCTCAGGTGACACTCAGACACCTCCATCCTGTTGAGGACCATCCAGAATTCCACAGGGAACAGAAAGACAAGGACTCAAGACTGCTGCATAAACCACCAAGGACAACCACTCTTCCCAGTTGCCTCTAATTATGGTGGAGAAATCACTTTGATTTCAAGGCTAGGAAACTACATCTGCTGCAGAATCATGATGTGGCTGGCTGAGATTAGGGTGTGTAAATCTTCATGTATAAACTTTGTTCCTTTCTGATGAATGCCATTTGATGAATGTCCCAATTTTTATTTTTATTTAAGTACTGAAACAAAGATTGTAATTGCTCAGCAGTCAGGTTGCCAAAACATCTCTTTTGCTCTCTTCATCTAAAAAGCTATATTGTATTTAAATATTTAATGTTGACAAACACTGAGAATCAGCTGCAGAGAGCTACAGAGTAAAATAACAAAAATGAAAAATACTGATTTGCACTTTTTCCATAAGGTGAAAGGAGAACTTATAGCAGTGACTTCCCTGAGCAGTTTTGGGTGGGATAAACAGCACTCTGAAAAGGTCTGTTTCTTTCTGAGTTCAGTAATGTTTTTCAGAAGAACTGAGACATTCATCTGCAATTGAAGTTGAATTCTTAAACCATTAGAGGACTGCCAATGCGGTACGCTTTATCTTTGCTCTTTGCAGGAGGACAAAGTTTTCCTTTCAGGGAAGAGCTATTTTTTTATGGCATTTCAAATATTTTCTAATAAATGATACAGATCCACATGCCCAGGTTTGGGAGGATCTGCAGTGCAAATTCTTTGGAACTCCTGACTGTTCTCAAAAAACATTGAATTTTTATGCTTTATGGACCCTATAGATATTGATGAAAATATAATTTCTTCTGTTAGCTGCCAATGACTCAGCTTAGCTTTGTCCTCATCATCTGAAGCAGCACAGAAATAGCAAAAAGAAAGAAAAAGAATTCATTGAACAGACATAAACACAAAGACAAAGTGTGACAAAGAGCTGGAAATTTGACAACTGAATGGTAGAGGTGGTTCCCAGCAACTTTCAGACACTTTCCTCCCTTTTCCTATACAACCTGTTTTTCCCTGTACAACCTTTGATCTAAAGCTCTGTGCAGAGCTACAGAAGAAGAAAGGATATTTGCTGGCTGTCCTGCTGTCGCCTTGAGGAGACAAGAGAGTCTCCATGAAATGCTGCAATGAGTCACAAGTGCACTGTGCTCACTCTTCAAGTCTAGACACTGCTCTTGAAAACTATCTGGAGAGGCATCCATCAACATGGCTGCAAACATTTGCATCTGCATAGGATAGCAGAGCCTGAATTTTATCACACACTACAGGATGGCAGTTAAGCTTATTTAAGTGGGGGATGAAAAAACACATTAATTAGTTCAAACAAAAATGTTTAATGTTTTATATTTTATATCGATTACATGAATGAGACAGAGCAGCTGAGAGTTTTGGGGCTTGTGCAAAATGCAGTGAGAAGCTTTTAAGACAATCTGCTCCAGAAGGTTTTCTATGTTTGTGACACACTAGCCATTTTCCTTGTCTCTTGCTCTCTTCTTTATCACACTGATTGTGCAGTTGGAATTCTCTCTGCCAAGAGTCATAAAATGTTGCTTTTCCCTTTGTTTCAGGATTTCTTTCCCAGAAGTTCTTCTACTCCTGTGTGAGCCTGAAAATGTTATGACATGTATTTCCCATTTATTTTGAGACCCAGAATGGGATCTGGATACTGATTACCATGGCAACCTGTATACAATTTTACTAAATGGAATGGATGTTGTGGGGAAGACAGTTGGGTGAAGAGTGCAATGTATGCATAGTTTGTGGTACTAAAAGGTACAAGAAAAACATGACTTGAAACCGAACCTTCAAACTTGTCCAAGAATGAAAGAGAACTACCAGCCCTATGGGCAGCAGTCTGACAGACACAACTGTTCTCTTAGCATATACTTTTTAAATGTAGCCCTTCTCCTTGTGTTCACTTGTGCCCTCCTTTGTTGTGTTAACTTTAAACAGTTTTCTGACTTTTAACATGCCATCTGCATCCTTCCTCGTATTCAGTGGCACTGGATTTTCATTGGCACAGGTTTTCAGTGTGTTGCCACCATGCTAGGGATGGCATTCCCAAGAAGCCATAGAGGCAACTTGTTGCTTTCCTTCAAAACTGCAATGCATGAAAAAGCTTTGATAACAGACTGACAGACGGAGGCTGGTGCCACTTATGATGAGGCAACAAAGAAAGTTTATTTCATCAGCTGTATCTGCTGTTGTCTCTCATCACAGTCTTGAGCAGGAACTGCCTTTATGCACACTGCCTCTATCACATCACAGTAGCAGTTAGCTTTTCTCCAGGACAAAGGCTTCTGAGAGTCCCAGCAAGGCAAACAAAAATTACATGTGACCCCTCTCTCCCAGCACCTCCAGCTTTCTGCATTGCATCTTGCACCCACCAGCACATACAAGCCCACAGAAGTGCTGAAAGCAGACAAAATTGTAAAAGCTATGTGGTAGCTGCTGGCAAGCACCAGAGCTTCAAAGGCAGCCAAAGTCACAGCTTTCATTTCTGTTATGCTCATAGTCCACCCTGGAAAATGTTTCTGATATTGTTACAGGTTTCCCCATGATGGCAAACTCCCTTCAGTGTCAGCATTAGAATGTCCTGTACCTTCTACTCTTAATGAAGTACTGACCACCCAAAACGGGTGAAAGTTTTCCGCTAGTCCCATCCCAGGACAAGGATGGCATCCTGTGACTCAACATCCTTGTAGGCTGGAAGTGGTCCAAGAGTGGCTTTCCATGTAAGAGCTGCTGGGTAATCCAAATTCCTAGCTGTGGCAGGAAATGAGCCAGCAGGGATGGCTGAGTCTGAAAAAGATGGGTTACTTCAAGACACTTCCCAGTGGGACTCTGAAGGGAGCCACTGTCTCTTGCTGAGAAGCAATCCTGTTTCATGAGAGGTGTATTTTGAGTCTTGTGGCTCTTGGCTATATGAAAATTTTGCTGTGAAGCAGAGAGGGTTGGAAAAGTAGGCCACTCCCTCAAAGAAGTCTTTTGCTATTCTAGAAATATCATTAGATGTGAAATCATATTCTTAACTTATGCTGGCAGGTGATTAGGACAAACCCAGCATGAGGCTGACAATTGCAATATGTGAGAGTTTGTACGAATAACTTGGGTAGGTTTCATTTTTTTAACAATGCATTGCAACCCATGGGTCATGTGTCTGCCAGACTCCTGCACCTGAATCTGCATCCCTGACATGTGAGCAGCCACTGGCTGACATTCAATACTGCTCCACTGAGCTTACTAACTCTCACTACTTGTCCTGCTGAACTTTTCATGGCCACTCCATCCATTACAGCTACCCAAGAAGACAGGAAATCAATGCTGGTATCAAGCAAATGCAAATTCTGAGTCAGCCACATGGAGCAAAGGAATCACAGCTTCCAAATATGGCAGCAGGCACAACATGGAAGCGGAGAATTGTGGTTAACTCAGCCCTGAATATTTCTGGGCATTTTACCCAACACAGCAGGAGCGTCTTCAGATGAATGAACTGGGCTCCTGACACTGTGTGTATAAATTTTCAAGTGGGTTTTTCTGTCTCTTTTCTCCAGAGGAAACAAGGGCCATGGTAGACACACACATGGTAGACACACACACACACACATGCCCCCTCCAAAAAAAATCACTAACAGAAACACACACAGACAGAAGTCCCTAGGATCAGCCTGTTGATGTAAACCATAATAAAAAACCACACTCTGGTTTGTGGAAGGTTCTCTTCCACAAAAAAAAAAAAAAAAAAAAAAAAAAAAAAAAAAAAAAAAAAGTATGCACAGTTTCTGAGTTTCTGTCGACTATTTTTAAACCTGAATCTTGAACGGATACTCAAGGTCACCTAAGCTGAGCTTTGACAGATGCAATGTTTAACTGATTGGAAAGAGAACAGCAGGGCGGGATGTGGTGGCAATAAAATACCGGCATTCTCTTGTCAAGCTTTCAGAATTGCGGTCGCGGTTGGATGATGCATTTTGTGGACCAGCCATCTGGTGGGAGAATCCCTGGATTTAGGAGCATGTCTCAGATTATTGGTTTCTCCATGCTCCTCCTGGAAGCAGGAAAGAAGATGTTGACAGCCCATGGATGCTTTCTGCAAAAGTGTAGCATTTCATTGGTAACGCCCATGGTGAAGTCCATCCACAGAGAGCAGAGAAAAGATTTGGAAATGATACTTGGTAGCTCTGTTATCCCACCAGCCCCTTCCACTGCTCCCCTGAGTCTGGATTTTCCTGCTGCTGTGGTTACTGTCAAGGTACAAGGCATAAACTCAAAGAATCCAGTGATATCCCCATACAGTTGGCCTGCCTTTCTGACCATCTTCAAATTCAGAAGGTTGAAAACATGTTCTCAGAGTTGTAAAATACTAATTTTATGGACACTGCTAGCAAATCTCTTTTTAGGCTATTTTCTTAATCATCTGGATAATGTATTTTTGCCATTCTGCATCTTGAGTTAAAGTGCCTGTGGAAAACTTGGGAGAAAATTATATTTCTGCTAGAAGTGTCACTGATGTCACAAAATGCTTTACAGCCACCACTGCTATCACAAGGAAAATCAGTGGTGAAATACAGACCCAAAACTGAACCTTCCAAAGTCCAAGCTAGCGTACTGTCATGAGGAATCCTTTCCTCAGGACCAGTCTGATATTCTTTATAACTGCCATAAAAGTTTAAAAAAAAAAAAAAAAAAAAGTGGGAAAATTCCAACCTTATTTAAAACTACAAAAGGTTTGGGTTTTTTTTTTTTTTTGCTTTTCAAACCTAGATCAAAAAGATTACTCTGTGATTTAAACATATTGCATTTTTGCAGCCAGCAGTGAAAACATTAAAATGAGAATATTTCTGTCCTGAATGTCTGTGAATTTACCATCTGCAGAGAGGAAAAGGCTCAGTTGCCTTCACATACCAATGGCCTGCTCTGCCTTGAACTAAATTCCATTGGATTTCCACCACTGTTCAGTGAGGCTAATACTGTTCCCTAAAAATCTATCCAACATGGAAAAAAGTTAGTCAAAAATTTACTCAGTACAAAAGCAAGTCTCCCCCTGCCCTACAGTGTTAAACATTTACTAGTACTACGTACTGAAGTCTTGCTAAGTTCAGAAACTGTGGATTTGGGACATTTGCCCTCACTAAGAGGAATCACTATGATCTTTTTCCCACCTCAAGCCTCAGACAGTATGTAGAAGATCTTTGGTCCGTAAGCTGAAAATTTTAATCGTTAACATTTTTAATCTCTTTCCAGCAGGTGGAGGTAGATGTGTGTTAGATTTTCCTTTGGGAAAACAAATAAGATCTATAGCTCAGAAAGCAATTTTCTGTGCATCTAAACAATGGTTTTCAATATCTTCTGTATCATCCCTTTATCTATCACTCCCTTTTGTTTTCATCTCAAAAGAAGGAGAAGTTGAGAAAATTAAAAGGAAAAATATTTCTGCATTTGGAATGTGAAAATGTCTTGTCTTCCCTGAAACTTTGAAAATCCTGTTAAAAAAATTAAAAAATCATCACAAACTTGAAAAAGTTCCTATTACTCTTTATTTGTTGTCTCGAACTCTCAGTTTTTTCCAGAGTCTCAATTTGGAGATGGAAATCAGCACTGTGCTGGAAAATGCCTTTTTCCAGAAGCCTTCTGACTTACAAACAAGGGCCAAATATTTGAGGTAAGAGCCTGATTACATCTGGAAAGCCCATGTGAAGCTTTCTTTAAAGGCTTCTTCCCTTGGCCTCTAAACACTCATGAGAGGGAGGAGTTTCAGGAGACATTCTCCAAGGGGGTTCCCTCAGACAGCCTTTTCTCAGAGCTTCACCAGGACATTATTGGTGTCTGGGCACATGCAAGAGAGGAGTCACAAACCTTGTGGGGAGCGCACAAGGGGAGCTTTCTCTGAAGTGAATTCACTGGATAGGGAAGGGCCTCTCCACTAATGACTCGGATGCTCAACTCCAAACATTCCTATCCCATGTTGATCAGATAATGATCTTTAAAAAATCGTAGCTGCCATACAAATGGAGAGCGGAGGAAGTTGACAATTCCTGGAGGATTTGTGTTCCAACCTGAAGGAATCCCTGGCTTGTCAGAGGGATTAGGGTGAGCCTAACAAGACTCATCCACATCTTCTCATGGAAGTTATTTGGGTTCATTTGGGGCAATGAGGATTTTTTTCACTGGGTTTCTTTTGCAGCCCCCTTTTGATAAGGGCTTTCCCTGGAAAACCTCAGTTGTCAGGGTTAATGGCTTAAGCAGTGTTGATAAATTCTGTTTATGTTGGATGAGGGGGTTCAGGTGGCCCAATCTAATGTAAGCTTTCTGTCAACTGTAAACAGCAGCTTTTTATGTCAAAGCTGTGTTTCTGCCTTTTGACAAAGCATTAACAGACCTTGTAAAGAAAGAACCCAGGGAGAGGACAGTAGGAAGAGAGGTTTAATAGGTCATTTCCACTACAAGTGGTGATAAGTTGACAAAGGAGTTTGTCTTCTCTGCCCAGGTACCAGAGGGCGTTCACATTCACCATATTCTGGCTCCTGTTCTGTTCTACCCCAGGAGCTGGAGAGAAATTCGTGGTGGTGTCTCTGCCAACTGGGAGGAAAAGTCTGCTGTCACTGCTTAGACCTCCCCAGTCTTATGGTGAGCTAGGGGAGGTTCTGCCTTTGACCACAGCCTTTTCCTGAGGCACTTATTTAGAAATGGCTTGGCTGAAATGGGTCCTGCCTGGGAAAATATTTCCTGTATGGATTCACAGGAAGCTTCCCATGTGTTGTCTGTAAGCAGAGCTATTCCTAGTCTGACAGCTCTGTGAAGACAATCGGACTAAATTAAGACTTTCTCTATGCCTGTGGTCTGGCATTAGGACATGACACCTTGGATGGTATCTTCATTATCTGGTCCCACCCAGAAATCAGACAGATCCAAGACTTTTTGGCTTACAGGGAGGAAGATTGGCTACTGGCCCAAGCTAAGAGCAGAGTAAATGTGGAGCTGTACATCATGTGGTGCAGGAACACCAGCTTTTCTCTCACATTCCCAACCTTGGTGACTGGCTGTGCAGAGAGGGAGAATGCTGCACATGCAAAGGCACATGCTTTGCTTTGCTTAGCATTTTTAGGAGCTAAGATGAAATTGGTCCATAGGCCAAAATATTCTTCTGCACAAGGATCAACATTCAGTTAGGAAAGACATTGTGAGCCTAAGGGCCCTCCTAGGAACAGGAAAGAAAGGCCACTGTGGGAGATGGGATTAATTCTATCCAGAACAAATTAGAGGGGGTAGCATGAGGAAGAGGGTCTATAGGAATTATAAGGTTAACTTACTGAAATTTGTGTCCTATAAATATCCATATCCAAAAAGCTTGTGATGAAAAGCCAGATTGTCAGCAACATCATTTACTCTTTTACCATGGCCACCAGTAGAGATAAGCATAGTCCTGTTTCAGAGGGAACTGTGTGAGAATGCTGGTGTAATCCAAGAACCCCACTACCTTTAACCTGTAAGCATCTCAGAAACTTTAACACACAGGGACCCTCCTCAAAGGATGAAGACTTTCTAATTCTGTTTAAATGTAATAGTATGTAAAAAACTTGGATTGGATGTAGCAAAGTAAAAAAGTATTGGGTCTGCTCAAGACTTCATTTTGTGCCATAGCAAAGACCTCAGGAGGGAGATGAGAGTTGTGCAGTGTGTGACAGTCTTCATTTACTGGATGCAGGTACCAGAATTAGAGAAAAATCACGGACAGAAATTTTACTGAGCTCACACATTGCAGTCTCACTGACTGTGGAGCAATATTGCTTCCCAGGGAGGTCTTGCCTACCCCTGCTCTACCAGTAAAGTCCCAAGCTGAGACTACCCTTGCATCGCTTTCTCTTTGCTGGGATCTTTTCTATTACCTTCAGGATAAGATGGAATTTATCTTTATAACCATTTATTAATGTTGTCGACTGATGCACTGGCAGGAGAACAATCTGGTGGAGCAGTGAGTCTGCTGAGAAACAACCAGTGGGAGGCCTGGGTGAGACAGCAATGGACTGTAATCAGCCTTGCACCATCTGATTTTGCTTCTCTTATGCTGACAGATTCTTGGCTCAGACCCAGTAACTCACAGAGGGTAAAGGATGGCAGCTAATATTTTGGCACGGGAATTAGCAGAGCATTACAGGATGTCAGAGAATCATCATCTCAGAGGGCCACAAGGTGGTAAAAATGTGGCTTACAGGGTTAAACCATGTTAGAATGAACTTGCTCTGCCAGTCCAAAACAGCTGAAAAGTCTGTTATCTCCATTTATTAGTTTAATCCTTTAATCTACCTTGCTGTCCAATTAGATTAATGAAACAAGAATCCCACTTACAGCTTGACCTGTATTATCACATTTATAACATGGGAAAAAATGTACTTATGAAAGGGGTGTGGAAGTTCCTGGGTGAGGACTGCCATAGGGTTTATTTAGTGAGGGCTGACTAGCTCATTAGTGACCTGAAGAGCATAGGAGGGCTTGTGGGACTAACCCACCATCACAAGACAAGGTGATGTTCTTGCTATGATGTTGCCTAACAAAAATTTTAATAGTTCAAAGGAGAATTTATTGCTTTGTGCAAGTCCTCCTGAACTCACAGCTTTTTTTTTTTTTTTTTTTTAATATATAATGGTTGGGACTAAACTGCTTTATATATTAAGAAATGGATCTGCTTGCAAGCAGGATCTGTGATAACGATTTAATGGAAACCAGCAAAATGCTTTGCTGGTGTGTCTGTAGGACTTCCCTTAAATTGCTAGAGGTGTTCAGATGAGTTTCCCTGACAAGCACTGACACTCTTTTTCTCTTTTCTTGGGCCAGATTCTGGTTCCACAAATTACTCCCCAGAGCATTTTGACTTCAATAGTTCTCTCTATAGTGAGACTGCTTATGGAGAAGGGCCAATGCTGAACCACCCTTGACACCAGGGACTTTTGGAAGTCAACAGGATTGAAAAAGTAACTATCACCAGAGAAAGACTTTTCTGAAAGGACTCCCATGCTCCATTTCATACAGTTCATGAGGTGCTTTTGCCTATCTCATCATCCAATTAAAATTTGCTCTGTGCTAAAACACACTAGATAGGGAGGCAAAGGTAGTTAAGGCACTCATGAGGAGTTGGGAGGGCTTTGTTTAATTCTTTGCTCTAAGACTGGTTCCCTGCATGACCCTGAGGCTGTCCCTCAACCCTGTGGTGTTTCATTTGTGAAATGGGCAGGGTATCACAGAGTTCCTCCACAGGAATGCAGCAAGGAGAAAGTGTTAGACACTAGGTTGTCTCTACTGTCCTGGTAAAGATAAGATACCATGGAAGCCAGAAGAGTTTATAATCAATTGAAACAAAGCTCTGGGAATTCTCTGTGTTTCTTTACTTCCCTCTGAGCGTTATCTGCATTAATGGCTGAAGGCACATGAAAGGTGCACTATTTTTTACCACTCCCTCAACTCTTGCCACTTGTTCTCTGGCCCCAAAGTCTTTCTACTATATATGAAATACTACATGTTAAATCTACCCTGAACCACATTTTTTTAGTCCCTCTGTACCCTGTGATCTCTGAACTAACTTCTGTCAGGACTGCTGCTTTGGTCAAAGCCACAGGAACATGAGGTAACACGCAGCTTTCTCATTCTGAAAACCTGGTATGGGAATGACATGAGCTCACCCACCACTTTTTCACTGAGTAAACAGCCTTGAAATGGAATTTAAAAAAATAAAAAATACAAGTGCTTATGGTTGCAAAGGATCCTGGAGAAAGCTTTAAAAAAGCCATAGTGGTGAACTGTTTCTAGCCAAGTTTTTGGCAGTTCCATTATTTGAAGATAAACCTTGCCCCTGCAGACTTCCGTATTCTGAAACAAGTATTTTGTGGCCCAGGAAATTTCTCACAGAGGCTCATTAGATGACCCTTAGCCTACAAAATCAAAGAATAATTTAGACTCGACAGCACCTTTAGTGGTTTCTGGTTCAATTCACACCACAAGGCTTTGATGGTTTCCACCAGGACTTGTCTAGAGGAAAAGGAAAGATAGTATGATGAAGATAGCTTTGGAAACTGTAAATAGCAACATCTTTGATGATTAGGATGGTTTTACTGCTTTTCCTGTTAGGGAAATTAATAACAGTGTCTTCATAAGACATCAGCATCCAGTGGGTTGGAAACAAGGTATTAACAGTCTTGGCTCTGTTTTGAATACACATTCTTTTGCTATATAGTACTGAATAGAACAATTGTTCTTTTTTTCATTGCCTAATGAAAAAGCTATCTTCATCTTCAACAGTAGTAACACAGATCTGTGTTCACTGGATAAGAAACTTTCCAGGAGTCAGGAATCCTGATTCCAGCTCTGATCCTGGCTTGTTCTGTCACCTTAGATAATTTACTTCTGTGTCCCCTTTTTCCCCTCATCTGCAGGATGTCCTTTGAAATGTTTTGATGAAGATTTCCACGAGTGAACTTTGAAAAGAAAAGTTACTATTATAATTGAGAGTACATTTATTCTTGCTTGAATGACTGAATGCTTGATTTAAAAAATCAGGAAAACATAAAATTTTATTTAAACAAAGTCTGGTGAAAGCTGCCAGAGAAGCAGAATTTTTCATTTTTAGGAGGTATTTACCTGAATTCTACTTGATGGTAAGTATTTGAGGGCAGGCTCTGCTCTTTGGAGGAAGCTGGACAGAATATTAACAGGCATAAGTTCTGTCTTGAAGCTAATTCCATACATGGGAACAGCATGATCTGTTGTTAGGCCTCAGTGGGCACAGAAATCCTGAGCAAAGAAATGGGAGAGCTCCTCTGCCCCATGCAAATGAAATTTTAGCACTTTCTCTCAGTCCAGGTAGAGGACATTGCTGCAGAGGGACTGCACACCCAGGTCCAGAACATGCCCCTTTTCTAGAACAGAAACCAGCCATTTCCAAATGGTGGAAGAACAAAGAAGAAAGACCATAATTGGATCTCACTGTTTGTGGTTTTATTTTCTCCCCTCCCTTTGCTTTCTAATGAGAGTCAGCAATTTGGAGAGTTTGTGGACACAGTGTTCACTGGAGCTTTCATTTCATGGTTACCCACTTGTGCTCATTGCCAACTTTACAGCTAATTGAAACAAAACTGAGCTTGTAGATTAAATGGCAGCCCCTGGGATTTGTTTCTGCAATTACCAGCACTCCTCCTAGACAGATTCTAATTCAATACCAAGTTCTTAGACCTACATGCAGAAAACACTGGGAAAAATCCCACTGCCTGGATGACATCAGAGTTAACTCTGTCCAGTCCAATTCAGCTCCTGCAGTCCATGACAACTGTAGGTGAAATCATGGCCTATTCAAATCTGGGAAATCTGCCACCAGCTTTGTATAGTTAGATGAAGGCTAGGATTTCACCTTGGAAGACTGTAGGAACTCTTTTTTCTTGACAGCACCACATTTCCAACTTCACAGCTTGCCTTGCAATGGCTGAAGTTTTACAGAGTGTGTTTTCCCTCAGTGTGGTCAAAGCTATTCATGCATTTCATAAAAACACACGCTCAGCTTTGGAGTGCAACCTTTTGTAAGCCCCTTGTAGATAAACTGTACCCAGACTGAATTCCCTGGATGGGAAAAAGGGGGCTACAAAATGCAGCATTTGCAAAAAAAGCTTTTTGAAAGCAGTTTCCAGGGGTTAAAAAGTAACCCATTACCTCTGAACTATTTTCACCAACAGATATTCAATCTGAAAAGCATTTGCAGACTGGGGGATGAACACGTGGTTAAACAGATTCACAATGCAATACCAGGCAAGCAAAAAGTTGGCTTTTGCTGTATCTTCTCATTGGCAGAGAGAGCTGGAGAGAGTGCACACTGACTAGCAAGGACTTCTACTACCATATCTGTTTCCATGGTGTAAAGCAAAATTTATCTGCCAACTCTCTGACAAACTTTCTCCGCTTCTAATTCAATGGAACCTGCTTTCATTCCAGACAGTGCAGCTGGAGAGTTAACATGATAGAGCAGAAACCAGCCATATCAGGTTCTGGATCACCTTTTCTTGCCCTCTTTCAGCTCAACAGTAAGAATTCAAGCATAGAACAAACGCTAAACTTCTCTAAGTGATGAGACAAGCCAAACAACCTTTGGCTTAGTGCTGGGAAACTGGCAGTTTTCATCCTGAACAGCCAAGGATATAGTAAAACTGGAATAGGAGATATGGGAGAAAATGGCTGGAGAACTTTTGTGTGAGAATGCTTGAGGGTAGAAAAGAAAACAGATATGGTCAGCCCTATAAAACTGGAGGGAGAATTGAGCAGTGAGGGATGGACAGTACCTTGCAGATTCCAAGAGGCATTTGATGCCAGCTAGAATAAGCTGGAGGTGTGTACAGAGTAGAAGAAGGGAGAGAGGTTTTTATACCCTCACAGAGGTTGTTAAACTCTGGAGCTCTCTGCCACGTGTAGGCCCTTTACATGGGCTCAAAAGTTAGTTAGACAAAGGCATAGAAGAAAAATCAATAAATCATTTGCAGAGGTACCAAAACACAACAGATACCACTTCTGGCTCAATATCTCTGAATGACAAATTTTCAGAGGCTGAGAGAGAACACCTTGGGGAACTATGGATATCATCTGTCTTGTCTTTATACTTTTCCCTGGACATCTGCCACAAACCACCAGTGCAGACAGCACCCTTAAAAAACTGGGTATAAGAAGATAAGAACTGTCTGGATCCATCTGTGCTCAGAACCAGACACTCATGCTACAGGAAGGGAGCATATGAAAGAAACACAAGTCTGCTTCTCTGAGCAAGTGCCCCCTACACTCAGGGTCTCACAACCTCCTTTGTAAGGACACTCTGAGATGGAGACTTACAGGTGTCTTCCTTGACAGATTTTAAAAGTATTGAACAGCTCTAATGGGAAGGAAATGCACCTATGATTTCACTCATTACATGAGTTCAGCTGCCTGAGCATCTCTGCCTTCCTGTCTATCTCCTTTCTTAAGATCATCTGTCACAATGAAGTGCAATGAGGATGGAGAGCTCCGTGATCCCACATTTCTCCACATCTTGTGGAAATAGTCAGGTAGAAGGGAATGAAATCTTATTAGCCCTCCCAGGGAGAGAAATTGTGCTCAGCCTAAGCCCTATTAGACATCAGAGAACTCACACAAGGCAGTGTGTATTGGAAAGGTGGCAGTATCTGTTCTGCCCTCACAGGGTAATTAGTTTTGTTGTCAAGTTGGCTGCTGAGATCTGATACCTTTGCCCAATTTGATTCACCATGGGCTTTCCACATCTTTACTCCAAAGCCCTGTTTATGAAGAAAAAACAATTTTAGCGACTGCCATGCAAATGTCACATTTTATGAGCAAGACATTTTCACTAAGAAGGGCTTTTTTTTCCTTTTTTTTTGGCAGGCTTTCAGTTCATGGCCTGGGTCTCCATGCCCCCAGTTGCCCCCTCCCCCCCACAGTACAGAAATGGACACTGCAAATTTCTGTCTGAGGCCAGCCTTGGCAAAGAAGCCAACGAGAAGAGAAACAGCCTGTGCTCTAATAAGTAAAATATTTATGTCTTGCTTTGGCTAACATACCCTCTTTCAATAAAATATTTTTCCCAGGAGGAGTTCTATGAAAGGGAGGGGGCTCCTTTATTATGTCCTCAAATAATTATTTTCTGCTCCCCTTCAAAAGCCTCAAAATCAAAGGACGCTGTGCTCTGAAGCTTTTTGTTGCCATTCTTGACTTTGTTATCATTAGTTATTACAACCATTATACTGATTTCCATTACGAGATCTCAGGAGGCTCTGGCTAATCAGCACCCTATTCCAGGAAAGGCTCTGACAAGTCTCTCACAGCATATGCATACACAAAGCTTGTAGTCTACAAAGACCAGCTAAACAGACTGTTAACACATTCCCATGCCAGGGAACTGCAGCATGGAAAACACCAGCAGTTCAGCAACAGCCCCTGCAGAGCCCAGGACAGAGAGGGAACAAAGCTCTTCACTGGCACTGGTCACTTCTTGCTGTGTCTCAGGTGACCATTCTGACACGAGGAGATCCTCAAGAGACTCTCCACTCACAGGAGAGCCATCCATGGTGTTCCACCCTTTAGCTCACGGCTCACCTCACAGCCAAACACTGCTCCAGCTTTACAGCTCCCACAGCAATTTGTGTAATTTACAGCAGGTCCAAGCTCAGGTGGAGGGTCACTGGCCTGACCTATTTCTGGTCACATCTCTGCAGTGCAGGTGACAAAATCACTTGTGGCAACTGCTCTCTCTCACTAGTGTTATATTACAGATGCCTTTAGCCTACTCCAGTTACTTGTGTTATCTCCCTTATTCAAGGCAGGAGACAGAACTGTACCCACCCAGCTGAGAATGAGGACTCTCAGTTTTGATGGAGCAAGATTTCACATCAGAAAGCTACATGCAGACATCAAATTTCAATTCTTAGAAAGATGTGTCTATCCACTTAGAAACAATGCTGGCTTGTCACTAACAAGACACATCCTGGTCCATCTGAAGTTACTCCCCTCAGTTTTGCTGGCAGGGGTTTAATGTGAAGGCAGGGATCAGACACCTCTGCAGTTGTAGAGATCCCTCCCCCTCGGACTGCTTTTTGCTCACTGCTTACCTGCATTTCAGACCAACCTCACACGCACTTACATGTCATTCTTTGCCATGTATCTCTGGGGCACAAGACTTTGTTTATGTGTCAATGCAGGAAGCTGTGTCCTTGGAGAGAAAACTCATTTTCTTTACTTGCCTTGCCTTCTTTACAAAGCTCCTCTCCCTTTACCCTTGCGTTGCCAATCCAGGAGGCACAGCTGGGATTTGAGCTGGCCCTTCTTAGATCCTCAAAAGCATGTATGTGACAGAGCTACTAGGAATGTCTCAAGTTTGAAAAAGGTTTTGGTGGTGACTCTCTTTATTATATTCCAGGGAACCCAACTCAGTCACAAATCCCTAGTAACCTGCCTGCATCATGTTTTTGTGATGGAAACCTATCTACCAGCTTTCAGATGGTGGAAAACTGCAGATGTCACTTCACTTCTCTTTGAACTAATGACCTCAAAGCAAAGTGCTCCACTTAATGGTTCACTTATGACTCTGCAGACACACTCGGCCAGTCCTGCTCAGTTACCACCCTCCCAGAAACTGTGGTTTGGTGGGGAGAAGGAGAAGAAACAAACAAA
>VZRH01007670.1:505057-521064 GCA_013397555.1 Urocynchramus pylzowi | reverse complement strand
AAAAAACACCAAAAAAACCAACCTTAGACTGTTACCTCTAAAGGAAACACAAGAGGAAAAGTCCCATGGATACCAATAGCAAAAACACACACAACCTGGAAGGAAGAGAGAAAAGAAAACCCTATTCGGGATTTTAAAAAAAAGTTGAGCATGCATACACAATACTCTTTGGCAAAGGAGCCCAAGCTGGAAAATGTTGCAGCTCTAACATGCTGTGCTTAGAGAAGGTGTTAATGGTCCAGCCATCCTGTGTTATTACACACAAACAGGAGAGGCCCTGCAGAACTGTAGGGGTCTTTTAAGATCCCCGCCCAGATGGAAAGAGCAGAGAGAGTTATGTAGGATTAACACAGGAGGAGAGGAAGGAAAGAGGTGAAGGAAAGGTAATGTCCCAACACTACAGCTCTGAGCTATCAAGGCAGCTCTGCTGTCTCACACATTGAAATGGGGATCCTGTGGCTGCTCCCTCCTTCCACACCTCAGCCTCTGATCCATGTATTCACTGCAGGATACCCGGGATTCCCTCCTCTCTGGGGCTCTGGGCTGCATTAATGACCAGCTGCCTTTAGCTGTCTTTAGCTGCCTTTTACTTTTACTTAGTACTGCCAGGTACTTTTACAGCTACCTGGTTGTAATAACTAGCTGCCTTTTAGCTGCCTTTAGCTGTCACCGATCCCAAACTGCTTTCAACTTGCAGTAGGAGTCAGAGGTTTCAGGCACTTTGTCTGCCTGGGAGGAAACACCCAAGATGTGTTTGCAGCTGATGTCTGTAGCTGTGGTCTCTTCTTAACAGCATCACAGATACTGATGGCCCTTGTGCTTGAAGAAAGAAATACTGGAAAGGCTGTGACACTGGCCTATGTGTGTTTGTTTAATGAGAGCTGATGAAATCTTCACCCAAGCGTCAATCTTTTTGGCTCTTCAACCACACACCAAAATCTTCATGGGGCTATGAGCTCCCAGCCACAAAGCTCTGGGTGAAAGCCAGGAGTGTGTGTGCTTGTGGCCTGGGAATTTACATGCAGCATGGAAGGTGTGGTGTCTTTCCCAAAACCTGCCACAAACACAATGGGATACCTGATGACTGCTTTGCTTGATCAGGGATGCTGCAACAAAATTTCATATCCAGAAAAAAAATTTGGTCATATCCAATTACAAGCTAAAGCTTTGCAAGAATCAGTACTAGGGGAGAGCCATTATTAGACTGCACAGGACTACAGGGGGAGGCTGATTCTTCAATGTGCAAATGTTTTAATAAATACTGAAATTTTATAAATCACACATAAATTAGATGGGCTTAGGTGAAGGAGACAATCAAGTTCTGCAAGCTAACCTCTAGAAGAGCCAATTGTGACAGCATTGAACACTTATGAATCTCTTCTGCAACAATAACCAGCTGCTATTAGAGGTGAGTAATGTCCAGAAGAAAATGCTGCTGAAAATTCAAACAATAAACTGAATTTCTGGAGGCACCAGTACTGGCTTTTCCATTTGTAGACATGATTCATCGTCATCATCTTTATAAGAACTCTTCTCAGAAATGTTTGGAGATTTTTTGACTGGTCTGTGGAGGGACAAGTCCAGAGTTATAATCAGCTGCACACTGCTAGGCAAAGTGCTGGACTGTTGAACTCATGTACAATTTTCCTGTGGATTAGATCAAATTCCTGATGTAGGAAAAACTATTAGAGCTTCCATTCTGTTTTTACTTCTGAGAGCTTAACACACATTACTGACTTCAACCAAGTGATTTCCAACATATACCTGTGAGAATGCAGGATCAGACCACAATGTGTTATGTTTCAAAATATTTTTTCACAATAAGTTGGTTTAGTGAACTCACTTTTCACCCCTAGAGAGCTGACTGTAATGAGATCACACAGAGAAAGGATATGGAGTTTCACACTAATCTCCAGGAGACAACATGCCATATCCAAAAATCCTCTCTCAAATCAGTAGTATTTCCAGTTGTGGAGCAAGACCATCTGTGGAGATAATTTGAAGGAAGCAGAGAGGTCAGAATTTCAACTGCTGCATGAAGATTTGGAATGTACATATCAGGGATATTGTGAGGATGTGTTTGCTCCCAGCTTATGAAATTCTTCAGTCTATGCTGCACCTAAAGCTCCACTGTCTTGTGAATACCTGTGACATTTTTTATATTGTAAGGGGTTTTTTTATTTTTTCTCTACTTGCATTTAAAAAATAAAAAATTCTTTGAAATCATTAGGAAAAAATTCTTCCCTGTGAAGGTGGTGAGAGGCTGACACAGGTTGTCCAGAGAAGCTGTGGATGCCCCATCCCTGGAAGTGCTCAAGGCCAAGGATGGGACTTTGAGGAAGCCGGTCTAGTGGAAGATGTCCTTGCCCATGGCAGTGGGGTTGGAACAAGGGGATCTTTAAGGTTCCTATGGTTTTCTAATAGGGGTAACCTCAAAATCTATCATGACAGCAGAACAACATTTGATATCTTACTGTGGATAAACCTGCTGTGAGTTTTCCTTTAGCAACAGAAAGCAGCATGACAGGTTGAATTCGGCATTAGCTAGATGAGATCTGAACTCTACTGCTACAAGGAAATGAGAATCGAAAAAGAGACTCTCCTCTCATAAAATCAGATTGCACTAATCCCAGTCCAACATTCAAGCTAACAAATCTGTGAGGGGAAATGTTTGTCCCTGCCCTCTCTGCATCACTCCAAGATTTAACTGGTGTGTTTAATCCTTCATTTTCAATGCAAACATTTCAAATTCTAGGGGCAAATTCATGGTGTTTGTCAGTTTTAATTAAATTACATGCTTTATTTTTTTAATTAAATAGCCCAAAAGGAAATAAACTGCAAGAAATACTCTAACAAATTATTTAGAAGCATTTCATATGTATCTAAGAAAAGAGCCAAATACAAATTGACAGCTTAGTGCAAGAGAACTTCAATCTGGGTTTTATTGCAATAACAAAAGTACGTATTTAAAAGCCTTCACACAGAGTATCTATTCAGAAACAAGCCCGAAGACAGTCAGGGAATTAAAAAGAGGATAGTGTTTTGAATTAATCTAGAACATTTTTATGGATTAGTTTACAAGCACAGAATGCCTCAGGGGCCTAGGGAGAGAGCAGAGCACTGAAGTCAGAGGGATCTGTCTTTTTCCTGTTGCTGGTGATTAGTTCATATCTCTTTGACACCATGTTTACAAGCCCCTAATTGCCTCATTAATACCTCATTATTACTTAGAAAGTGAAGAAGCTTTTAGCTTTGAAGCTGCTTTGCTGCACTTGAAGGCAAATATACGGTGAATTTTGAATGCGTTGGTACTAATTAAAGTTGAAGTCTGTTTCCTGTTGCTTGTGGGTGGGTGTTAATGGCTTCAAAGAAAAAATTAGGCTTCAATTTATATTACTCGCCCCTTAACTTACACACACAGGAATAAGTGCAAGTAAGAAGCCCACTTCTGCAAAGTGGATTTATAAAGGGACACAGACCCGCAGGTCTATTTTCTTTCATGCTTTTTCAGTGTGAACCTCACTCTGTGAAAGCTCACTCACTATTAGACTGTCTGGAACAGACTGATGTTGGCCAGTCCAGTCCACACAGATCCAGCACGTACCTTCCCACACTGCCACGCATGGACATGGTCCCATATTCTCCTTCTGCACCAGAACCTGAAAGGAAAACAGAGTCATCACCATGTAAAATTGCCTTGGGTATATCTTTCTCCTGCTCTGCGTGGACACTGTTTCCAGGTCATCCTGGAAAAGTTTGGCTCAAAGCAAAACTAAAGTCAGGCACAAGATATTGTGATTTTTCACTTCCAACCACATGCACATATTTTATAAAGAGGTATGGATACATTAATACAAAAAAATACATGTGCATGTATACCTAACAGCACACAGCATCTCACTGCATCCAGTAAGCACATTCTTCCTGAAACGTGTCTGAGGCTGAGACCTTTGGAAAGGGATCCAGTTTGCAAATGACTGTGCACAACTGTTTCGATATACCAGTTCCAAATAAGCCAATGACCACAATTATGGTTACTGGAGCATCATAGAAGTGAATAAATGAGATGTTTAGAACCTCATTTGGGCTGTAGAGATGCACTGTCTGATAATGTTTCAAGGAATTTTCTTCCAGACAGAAGACAGACAAAGCAGACATTAACCACAACAAAATCAATTCCATGAGAATTTTTTTAAGAGAAATGTGCTTTCTTTAATTTAGCTTGCTTTCAGGGGATATAGTGAATGGAGAAGGGGGTAAAGGAGAAGGAAAAGATGCCCATTTTTGGTAAAAGCATTCAGTTTCTTAATAAGAGTTTTGGATGAGAAAAACAGTGAAAAAGTGTCTTTGCTGAAAGCAAATGGAAAACCGTACACAGACTGGAAGATTTGGATATAAAAATAAAATGTTTTCCATACAAATTAAATTCCCAAAGAGGCATTTTTCACCAGCATTGTTTTTCAGTGGTAGGGGCTGGGGGTGGGTGCAGAAATAAAGCAAGTCTAGAAGGCTGAACATTCCTTGATGAAGGAGTCAGGATTTGGCTGAGAGTCCCCCAGACTCAGGGTTTAGCTCAGGCTGCTCAGAGTCACCGGTGATTAACAGGCCTTGCTGTCACAGGCCCAGGACAGCAGGTCTTGGCTTACCATGAGCACTCCTAAGGCAGAGCTCAGAACAACTCAGCCTTTCACGTTCCTCTCATACCTCACATCTCCTCTAAGAGGAGGTAAATTGATAAAATTCTGACTTCATTTTATTTCTGCATTAATAATGTCAATAACATTAAATCACACACTTAGCTTGACATCACCCCTTTACATACATGACTGTAAAGAATACACATAAGAAACAAAATTTACCTAAAACTGTTGGACAGAAACCCAGTCTAAAATATGGGTAAGGAAGGAACCCGCTCCTCCTATGTTATATTTACAGTATCTTTGATTTATATCAAAGATTTTTAAAAAGTATTAAAACAAAAATAATTAAGGCAAGCCAAATCCTTTCCTTGCCAGCACGCAGAGCTCGTCCGACTGGACATATTGAGGCTATCAATCGGTGGTGTGTATTTATAACCCAGTGCTCAGACAACTTGGAACGACAAATGCAAACAGCCACAAAGAAGTTACTTTGTTCGCTTGGCACAAACAAATCCCCGAGATGAAAAGCAGCCTGGCGTTTATTTTGGGCCAAGCTTCCTCATCTGACGATCCACGACGTGGCACGGAAAGGGCAGTGTTACCAAAGGACACAAAGCACATGGAGATGCATCATTAGAGCAAACACAGACCAGGGTGCCAGATTTTGTTATTCTTGCTTCTTCCTTCCCGGAATGGATGTCACTTTCCCTCCGTTCTTCTCCTCAAAGCACACTGGTTTGAAGCTTGGTTGTTTGTTTTTGTTTTTTTTTAAGGACTGGGCTTGTCGGCACAGCCTGAAAAGCTCTTAGAGCTATAATTTAAAACTGAATTGTGTTGATTGAAAACACGACAAGCATCTGACTGCAGACATGTCTGAAGACTTCCACATGCGTAGTCAAATGAGGACTGGTGAAGACATGGTGGGATTTGCCAGCAATATTAAAGCAAGCTCTGCAGGCACATGACCCCAACTGTGCCCTAGCAGGCAGCCTGGGAAATGCCCATCTAGAGATGTGGTGGATTCCCTTAACTACTGAGCCACAAAGACCTGAGCTGTTCAAGCAAGCAAGACACTGTGATGGTCAGTCATTCTTGAGAGGCTTCTCAGAACAGAGAGTTCAAATCTAAGACTAGAGGAAGAAACCTCAGTGGGGTCCAGGCTGGTTTGATACTGATACCTCATTTATTCTCCAACATGACCGAATCACAAGAGAAGCAACAGAGGAGAATGGAAAGAGCAAAATAACTCCAACAGGGTGTTTAGACAGTGAACACAGTGCTTCCTGGGAGGAGAGCACGGTGCCTTTTGTGGGAAGCTGGCTGAGAGAACAGCAGCAAGGAGACAGGTACCAACAGATAATGAACAGAGGCTGCAGGAGACCAGGAGAAGTTCAGTTTTAGGAATGATGGTGCTGTTCCAGTTCAAAGGGAGTACCTTGCCATCTTCCGTAGCTCCTTCAGAGGAAGATCTGGTCAGACTTCTAGTCCTCATCTCCATGGGCAGACACTGAGCCTTGAGTCACATTGTCCCATACATGGATAATGGAAGCTTGGCTGTTTGATCCTACGATGCCTTCATTCTTCTCATACCTGCATCCTCTTAAGATATGTCACAGAGCTAAAAGCATGAGAAAGTCTTAATAAAGTTTTAAACTTCTGACAACACTCAGGCATTAAAAGGAGGGTCATAGGTGATTTGGGGGACTTTTCTCTCATCTCACTTAAGAAAAGGATGTCTCACAGCTCTTTAAACACCAGAATAGATATGCATATATTTTTCAGTATATGGATTCAAATCCTTGGTTTCTTTGGCAAAAGGCCATATAAATTCTCATGGATTTGTTATTGCCTGCTGTAAATTTACTACTCAGAAAGAATAATATTTCACTTGCTTTATCGTCGGTGCCTCTAAAGAAGGTGAAAATAGATTTAAGTCTTTCATTGAGCATCTTGATGAGGGCAGAGAAGGAACATAAAAAGAAGCCAAAAGGACACTTAAAGAATTGATATAAGGCTCCATTGGCTATAATTCAGTTGATAAACTCAGGTCTCCTTTGCAATGAATTACAATGCCAAGAGATTTGTTCTGTAAATTCTGTCCAGAACTTGGCAACACCATTCCTAAAAAAAAAAGCAAGCAAACTCCCAGGAGACTAGAGCAATACTTTTCATCTGAATAAGCAGAGCTTGATCTTACTCATGTTGGCTTCTAGGTGCTTCCTATTTCAGACAGAGGAATAGGGTCTATAGAGACAGTTCACCAGCCCAGGTAGGAGCAGGACTGTCACAGCATATGTCACAGTCAAGACTACCACCATACAATTTCAGAGGGCTTCAACCCATGCAGAGTAACATCACCTCACATTCAGAAAGCTTTAAGCATCCACCCATTCTTGTTCTTCAGCACAACCTTTTATGCCCTTATTGTACATGCATTGCACCTGTGTGCCCTCTGTTCCCTTCTGGGATTAGTCAGTGCACCTCAGCACTCCATGTCCCATTGCCTTCAATGCTGCTCACCTGACCTACACAGTTGTAGCCCATTGGAGATGAGGCTTGTCTGCAGCCCCACTCTCAATTACCACAAACTGTGAACCTACACAGGACCTCAAACTCTTCAGTTTACAGATTTGTGGGTATATGCACAGCTTCACAAAGTTAAATCCATCAAGCTAAAGCCATTTCCTTGGCAGCTCTACCTATTCCATGACTCTTTATTATCTTCACAGCGACCTCATTCAGAGAGGACACTGCAGGGATCTTACCTCCCAGTATCAGCCCCCAAATGAAGTAGGCTTGGGATTCAGAGAGCAGGACCTGGACTTCAGCAGTGGCAGAGATCCAAGTGTGCAGAAAATTGTGCTTGGTTTTTTGTGACAGTGTAGAGTGAAATCAAAGAGTTGCGCTGTTTGGTCTCTGGAGCTTCTCCAAAACTTATGTTCAGACCCAGACTTGCTTCCATTTATCAAACTTACTTAGCTTGAAGAGTCTGACCATGTGGTTACCACCATATTAGCATCTAAGATATTAAGTTTATGCTACTGAACAAATTTATGACTTGAAAGCCTGATCCTTGTCACTGGGGATTCAAGATGTGGACAGATGAAGCAATTTGCTCAGAGTCAGAAAGAGGATGGGTTACAAAGTTGAGGACTAAAGCAGAACCCCTGAGTCCCAAGTTTTTGGCCAGTGCCCAGGGGGATCCCTTCTCCTTTCCAGGGATTGAAAGATCAGTGAATTGCTCTCTGAATGCTTCCAATGGGAACTCTCCAAAACACAGCAAATGGGATTTTTCACACTTTGACTAATGAAAGTTTGGCACATGGCATGACAAATAAAATCCTCGCTGCCAGCAGTACAGATATATATATAAAATGATGTTTATTTCTACATGGCTTGTGAATAAGCAAGACATTTTTCACCCATGAAAGGCCAGTCTCTATGTGCATGTGTAAGTTAGCAACAACAACAAAAAGTATGACTGATGATCCCAATGAATATCATCTCAATGAGATTTAAATAGTCGTAACTTTTTGCTTCTCAAAAGAAAGTCTCTCTTTTGACTTCACCCTACAAACTTCTAGGTTTATTGTGGCTATATTTCTCTGCTCTTGACAGAAATACAGACATAATTCATCCTTTTGTTTCATGTTTAGAGACTAATTATCATCACAGAGCTAGGCATGTATAGAGAGAGATGCAACAAGATCTATTTCCCCATGAAAACAAAGCTAGTTTCTAACAAGGGGGGAGAGCTCATTCTCCTTGCCAAATTATGACATTTCTTTTATTTGACGCTTTTTTCCCTGCTTTTTTGGTGCTTTCCACATGACCAGTGCTAACAAGAGGAGAGACTAGTCCTTAACTCCTCATGCAGGCAGACTAAAAGTGATTAGACACAGACTGGGACTGATCAACATGCAGTAAAGACACACTTCCAAAACAGACAGTTCTTTTTTTCTTTGTCTGCTCAAACTGTTTGGAAAAGAGTGCACTGAAAAAAGCCCTGAAAACAGTAATTTCTGTGAAATACTGATAATGGGATCCTACCAAATAAATAAGAGATGACCTGGCCGTGGCCTTCCAGATCACAGCAAACTTGATATCCCTAGGACAGCTCAGCAGAGGAGCCCTTATAGGCATTTCAGGGACTTGCCATAGTGTGAAATGTTTATTTTTTCTCAAGTCCAAAAGGATTACTGGGACTATTTAAAATTTTTTTCAAAGAAACAATAGAAGAGCTTTATAGTTCTGCAATAATCAGAAGATATGTAAGAAGAGATAGTTAAGTTGTGAAGTGCTTTAGCACAGCAGAGCATCAGGTTTTATTTGATTAATCCTTCCCTACAGCTTGGAATGGATATACACAGTGTGATTTCAGGGCAAGAGTAGCTTCAAAGTACAGGCTGAGTATCACAGATCCAAGCATGCACAGCTGGATCTCAAATGTATAAACCACTTTGACTTGCACATGAGGAAGGGAAGGGGAAGATTACTATGATCTGAAATGTCAAAGCTTCTTCCACAAGATTAAGTGCATTTACATGTTCTACTCAAACCAGCAGAAGTTGTTTCCAGGCAACAGAAAGAAATGAGTAGGACTCCACACTAGGAATGTGGCTGTACAACATACATATGCACTACTCCTCACCTGAGAGTTCCTAAAAACAGGACAAAATCATGATTTAGACAGAGAACTGGCAGTGTTACAAGAAAGTTACAGGTATTGAAAAAGCTCCCTGTCATTTTCCCCCGGGGGGAAAGGACGAGGGATATAGCACAGAGATGGTTAGGATTCCCTTCTAATAACCACAAGATTTCTCCTAAGAGGAGGCAGCCAGATTTCTCCTGCAGCAGGTGCCCTAGAAGGCCATGAGCAGGTAGCACGTACTGGCTGTAGCATCCCCAGCAGTCCATTTATCAGGAGACACCATCACAGGCTGAAATCCAGGTGTTGAAATCCAGAGAGAAGACCATCCCCATGATGAGAATCCCCATGATGACCCTGCAAAAGTATTGCTGCAGTGCTGGCATGAACTTTGAGCCTCAGGGTCTCTCAGCACCACTAGCACTAAGGCAGAGTCCTCTTCCTTAGCCTTACTTAGAAGTAATTTTATAACTTTGTAGGCAAATTTTTTATTTACCCTTTTTAATGGTCTCAGGATGATTTGGAAGGTTTCACCAAGAATTTGCACACTGGTCTGGAGGAGCAATAGCTTTGTGCTGGACTGCTATTAAAAAGCAGGAATGCAGGTGACCTGAACCAAAAAAATGGATGGCACAGGATGGATGAAATGAGGTCAGGAGCTATTACTACTACTCAGCCTCCACTCCTAAGTGAGATGAACAGCTGATTGGGATAGTGGAGGTCCACCTGACCCAGCTCTGGCCAGGCTACATTAGATCCCTTGTAAACCTACTTGTCTAACATTCATGAAACCAAATATACATGGTCATATGGCATTCTGAGATTAGGGAAGTTTAGATCCTGGCCAACTTCTATTGTTAAGCACACAAAACACTGTGATAAACAATGGAAAATGCTTCAGCTGCTATTTATTTTGGGCACTTTTACCATCAGAAAATCAGAAAATATTCCATGGTGGAATTTATTAACATAAAAATGGACTCAGTGAGACTTTGTGATCTATAAAACTTCCAGCTAACTAGACTTTTGCTTATCCAATCGACAAATGTGTTTTTCTGAACTGGTTATGTTGATTCACAGCACTGAAGTGGTTACTGGAAGAAAGGACCACGAGTTTAATAAGGAGCAGGCCCACACACATGCAACAAATGTGAGCCATATTCAACCAGCTCCAAAAGAAAAAAAGGAGCAGTTTTTACACCAAATTGCCAAATTATTGGCACATTTTGCATGTCTATTATGTGTTCCAAGCCACTGGAGTAGGAATGCATTTGGCAGATGAGCTACATTAGACATACACACAACACTATTGGATTTCCTTGGAATATTCTGCTCCAGGTTAGGCCAAAGATGCAGAGACTCTCTTTCAGAAGTGCTGTCTTGCACTGGGCCGATTTAGCTACCTTATAATAAAGACTGATCCCATTTAAAAAACCCTCTGAGGCTTCTCATTAATAAATGCCAATGAACATAATATGATATCCAGGTTGTATAAATCAATGGCAATCTAGAAACCAGGAAAAGAAAATAGAGTGAATAACAATAACCAGTGGAGCATTTAGAGGACTCTTGAGCAGCTGAACTCACAATCATTCTCCAAACATGAAAGAGGCTTCAACTGTTTATGAAATTAAGTGGAGCTTTTGGAACTGCACACTGAACTATGTTGAACAGGAAGAAATCTTTTTGCTTATTAGGCCTCAAGGAGCTAATCTGTAGTGCTATGGAAATAGCTACAGCCTTTTCTATGCAGCAGGGAGGTTACTTCTGTTCAGGTGGATCAGCTGCTTTCAGGTCTTTTTTTCCACAATCTCTCCAATTTAATATGCTTTAGGAATGGAACAGTAGTGTTCTGCTTTAGGTGCAGACAGAAGATCTTGAAAACACAGGCTCCCCCATACTTGTGGTAGGACATCAGAGAAGGAGAGGTTTCTGCCTCCATAGGCTAAAATTCAGAATATTTTTGAAATGATGGGAAAAAGGATTGAAAAGCATATAAGGGACCATTAATAGCACTCACCTATACCATCATCTTGTGTGTGTGTGTGTGTATATATATATATACACACAAATATATATGTATATATGAATGCACTAATATATATAAACACACACACATACACCTTCTTAGAGGTGTGCATAGGTAATAATACAGACATACACAAGCGCAGACTAAACTTTATACAGAGGGAGAATGCATTCCAGAGTCTGACACTGGGAAAGGTTTTCTTCAGCTATTTACACGCCTAGTCTCAGGCAGGATGTGGTCTGTCATTGCAGAGGCCACAGCACAAGGTGAGACTTTGCAAAATGTAATACAAGCTATTAATGCTGGTTGGTCTGCAAAATTCATACCTCCTTCTTAGAAGGGAGGATGTCAGGATTGAGAGGGGATTTTCTGCAAGAACTAGATTGGTTGTTTTTGCTACACTGAGACAAAAAAAGACACTGAATTGGACACAGAAACACAAACAGGCAAGAAAATGTAAGATTGACTGCAGTGACTACATGATATTGCTTGCAACACACATGAAAAAAAAGATGTGAAACATTGAAACAGTTGTGGTAATTCAGCAGTTTCATCATGACAGCCTTAAGTAGTGGAGGCTTGTTCATCTGACAACTGCATGTTTCAAATCATGAATTGCACGGCTGAGCAACGATTTTTTATGTGACTACAACATCAAAATCAATCTTCTGCAGGAAAATCTGTTTGCCAGACACATCACAGCACAGGTGTCACAGCAAATAGCAAGTCATGGCATGACAGCTAGCGGTGCAACTGCTTTAGGCTTAATACTTTTTTAAGACCAGGACAGCTACAGAGAATGCCACCTGTGTATAAGAGTAAAGAAATCTAATTAGCATCTTTAATTGAACTTCAGCAGCATGAACGAACATTGAAATGAGCCCTGCTCAGAGTGGTTGGACCAGAAACCTCAGGAAGTTCCTACCAACCTAAATTGTTCTGTGATCTGCAGCATACAAGAAGATAGAATCTCATCTACCATTTCTGGCAGGAGCATAAGACACCTTCAGCTTCATTCATGGAAAAAGGAAAAGCTGGGCTGTTACTCTTCCATTTTTGACACAGGAGACGTTTGGGGAGAGTCATTGGCCAGTGAAGTTCCTTACTGCATGAAGGTTTTAAGAAATGCAGAGACTGAAATCCACCGGGTGCCTTCAAATGAAAGTATACCAGAGTGGAGACAGGGAAATACTGCTACATCCCAGGCCAACAATATGGTGTTTTTCCTGTGAGGAAGGTGAGCAGAGAGGAGCACATTCTTTAAGAAAAAAGTCACACTTCCCTGCATGCAAATACTAATCCCTCACAAGCTGTTTTCTCTCAGATCTAATAATCTTCTTTACCTGTTAGAAACTCACTGTAATTACAAGTTTCAATGCATGCTTCTCATTAACAAAGAAATCTACCCTCTATTCCATGGAGTTTTGTTTTACCTCATTAAACATATTGTTAAAGCCTCCACAAATATTTTTTATACCCACACGGACTCCTTATTGAATCTGGCTGTCTTCACTTCCTGTTTAAGCACAACTCACTTGGTAAGTTGTTGCCTCACCACACCCCTAAAGTGGTTGCCTTTAAGTGGTTGGTGAAATGATTAATATTTGTTTAGTAAGATTCTTTGAAAATGATACATGACATAAATAACAGCTATAACTATTTATTATGCTTCCACAAAAATAATACAGCTTTTGTAAGACTAAAAGCCAATTCTCCCATTAATTTTCTCAAAATTTTTTACACCAAACTAATGTAACCTTCCATTTGCAGCTTAGCCCTCCTTTCTCTTCACAGTTTTTAATAGTCGGTATTTTCCATCTGATTATTTCTAATCACACTGTTATACTGCTTTTACAGCCTTGGGCTTTATTAAAAAGCTTCTCTGTTAGTCCAGATAGGCACAAAACAGTAGCAGGTAGGGAGCAATACACATTTTCCAAAGATCAGCACCATTATTTAATGTTTTTGTAAATATTTACTTTAGACGCAGGCTAAATGTTACTTAAGATTTGTTCTAAACTGCTGTGTTTAAAAGTAAAAATCATGAGGACATATGGAACTCATCTGAAGGAGAAAAAAATGCTACAATTTCACAAAATAATTAATTTTTTTACTGTTACCAAAGAGTTGCCTTCAAAAAACTTGTGGCATGCTTTTGTATCTTAGGTGGAACATCATGACACATATCTTGTGGTTTTGTGGTCTCCTCTTCCTACTGCCTGAAGCTCTGGCTGCAGTTTCCCCAACCTGACTGTCCCACCAAATCTGTACACACCCTCATCCTGCTCCCACTGGGATTTCTGTTCCTGTTCCGTTCTTTTTTTTTTTTTTTCCCCCTTCTTCTTAGTCATCTTACCCACAAGCGGCATAAATCAAGGCGAGGCCGTGTTTTCACAGCTAGACAGTTCTTGCAACATCAGGGCTGAGTTCAGGGAAACGGCTGGAAAACTTGCTATCCACACACACACACACATACACACACACACACACACCTGCCTTTTGGCTCATGGAAGACGAGCACAGTGCCAAAGATGTTTGTTTATTCTTGCCCTGGGTGCTTTGATATGTATGCTATCGATGAGGGCAATCGCCTCCCTCACAGCACAGCAGCCGGCGCTGAGCAGGGCCTCACATCCTCACAGACCTCCCAGGCGTCTTCTCGGCACTCCTGATGTCCCCACCAGCCTCCTGACGAGGCCCCTCTGTTCCTTCACAGCTTTGGAAGAGATTTGGGAAGGAGCTAGAAAAAGGGTAGATCAAGTCAAAGCCACTAAGCCAGGCAAGTGCAGCCATGCCACTTTGGAAGTGGCACTTGCTGAATGCAAGGAGAGTTTGATCCAGGTGGAGCAAATGCAGCTCCATGTTACAGTGTCATGACAGCATCAAGCCTGTAGCTTTGAAATTGTTTGTGGCAGCTTAGGGAAAAGCAACAGGATCCTGTGCTGTGACTCTACTTAGCCCTTGTTGTGTGACATCTGTTGGACATGGACTACACAACTTTCCTGCTCTGGACTTTCATTTCAGGTCTGAGCACAGCCAGCTACAGTGACCAGGCAGCACCCTGCACATTTGGGGTGTGTGCTGAGGCACACTTGGGAGAAAGGTGGGGCTGCTGCAGAGAGAAAGATGCTGTGGGCACATGAAGCCAGGCCCTGCCCTCCCCATCCTTGTGGGATTGTGCCATCGCACCAGCAACACCAGGGAAGTGAGTTGGTGGGGAGGGCACAAGAACAATCATTGCCTACAAAGCAACACACACAGAGCTGCTGCCACTCCATATCCCAGGAGCACAGAGCCACAGGTGACTCCAGCACCCAGCCATGACCATCCTGTGCTGCAGCGATGGGACACCCTGTGTGCTAAAAATCCTTCTGCCTCTCTGTTCTTCTCTATTTTTCCCTTATCTGAACCTTATCTCTCAGGGTAGAACCAGAAAATTGAATATTTATTTGAAACATTAAAGAACTAGAAACACAATGAAGAAAAACCAGTCCCTTACTCTGCCTGATTTTTACCTGTCTGGGAGATCTGGGAGGTGAGAGAAGAGGATGAGTGGCATTACTTAGAAAGGAGCTGCTGGTTCCAACTGTGGTGAGGAGAATGCTCTCCTGCCAGGAGCAGCATGCAAGGGATGCACACACCATGGTTACAAAGTGCCTTTGAGCAGCCTGTGTGGCTGCTTTGGTCCATCACTCACCACAGCAACCGGCGTCCCTCACAGTCTCCACGGGGCTCCCAGGAAGCCACAAGTCCAGGTAGGCCTGAGTCTGACACTGTCCTTGGCAAAACTCTGCTGGCTTCGTACATCGTAATAGTAATAACAGCATTTCATCATGTAAATTTTGGTAGTTTTGATCATTGTCAATATAGTGAAGAACTTCCCAGTTTTGGACAGGGTTTAGAGTCAGGCAGGTGATGGGCAAGCCAGGATACAGATCGGCTCTGCTGCACACAGCAGGATGAGGGCGATACCCGGGGCTGGGCAGTGTTATGGAGGGAGAATGGGCTATGTCCGGCACCCTGACTCCCATCCCTGCCTAGAATGAACCTGGAGAGGCAGGAGTTCTGGCATGTGACGGTGACAGGCACTGTCAGCCTGTCCTCTGCTCTAAAATTCTTTAAACACACGGTAAGGGTGTGAGTTGGAGCTGCGGAATTCAAACGCCTTCTGCAACGACCTCCACAGAGGGCTCCAGACGCCCAGGGATCCTGAAGTGCTCCCGTCATCAAGAATCACCTCAGGTCGTGTTGCCGAGGCTTTTCGGTCCAAGTGGAAGCCGGATCGCTAATGACTGTTTGAAAACTACATAAGTTTCCTTCCTTCCATCCTCCAGTGAAGCTCAGGAGGCAGGGGTCCCGATGAGGACAGCTGAGGTACGCGGAACGGCGCTGCCCGCGCCATGCAGGGGCCACGTCCTTATCCTGCCCTCCCCGCCGGGCTCGGAGGGGCCGGGGAAAGCCGGACATGTCCTGACCGCGCGGGTCAGCGCAGCCGGGATGGCTGAGCGGGGGCGCCCCAGGGCCTCCTCCGGGGAGCCGGCTGCCCCCGGTTCCTGCCCGTAGGACTGACTCTGTCAACAGAGCGAGTTTGGGGATGTCGGAACTTCTCGGTTTCGCGCTGCTGGTGTTTAACGCGCGGGACGCGCCGCGCAGGTGCCGCGGGACGGGCGGGCGCCGGGGAAGCGCCGCC
>VZRH01007670.1:468321-504045 GCA_013397555.1 Urocynchramus pylzowi | reverse complement strand
GCCCAGCGCACGCAGGCGCGCGTGGCCCCCACAGGTGAGGCGGCGCTGCCCCGCGTGTCCCCCGCGGAGGGGCGGAGGGGCCCGGGGCTGTGTCCCCCGCGGCCAGCGGGGCATCACAGGCGGGACCCGGCCCCACGCGGGCCTCATGGTGCCCGTGGGCTTTGCTTGCTGCGATCCCGCGTGGGGCTGGTGCGAGGAGAGGGGGAAGCGGGAAGCCCGCTCCTCCAGCCCTGCGGGCAGCCCTGAGGGTGGCATCACTGTCTCCTTCCTTTGTGCCCCTCCATCACTGACCAGCCCCTCTGTCTTCCCCGCAGCAAGGAGAGCTCAACTCCTTCCTCTGGACCATTCGCCGTGACCCCCCCGCTTATCTCTTCGGCACCATCCACGTGCCCTACACGCGAGTTTGGGACTTCATCCCTGACAACTCCAAGGCCGCCTTCCAGGCCAGCTCCAGCGTCTACTTCGAGCTGGACCTCACGGACCCCTACACCATCTCGGGGCTGGCCAGCTGCCAGATGCTGCCGCACGGGGAGAACCTGCAGGACGTGCTGCCCCGGGAGCTGTACCGCCGCCTCAAACGCCACCTGGACTACATCAAGCTGATGCTGCCCCACTGGATGACCCCGGACCAGCGGGGCAAAGGGCTCTATGCCGACTACCTCTTCAACGCCATCGCCGGGAACTGGGAGCGCAAGAGGCCCGTCTGGGTGATGCTCATGGTGAACTCCTTGACGGAGACGGACATCCGCTCCAGAGGGGTGCCGGTGCTCGATCTCTACCTCGCCCAGGAGGCCGAGAGGATGAAGAAGAGGACGGGTGCGGTGGAGCGGGTGGAGGAGCAGTGTCACCCGCTGAATGGGCTCAACTTCTCCCAGGTAAGGAGGCTTCTGGGCCTCGTGTCTTATCCCAGGATATGGGGAGCGTTCTCCTTGCACTTCCATCAGTTTATGGGGGTGAACCCCAAGCTTCTGCAGTGGGGTGGTCACTCCTGGGCCTCAGCAGCTTTTGTGTTGGGCTGCCTGTTCTCCATCATTCAGCTGATCCGTGCTGCCTGCAGAAACCCCGTGATGTGTGTGAAGAGAGCTGCGTGTGTATCACGTGTATAATTTATTTGAGAGGCAAATGTCCGGGGTGTGAATGTGTGTGTCTGCTTGCCTGCCACTTGTGAGGGAAGCTTCCATGCTTCCCATCCTGTCCCGGAGCTGGGTAAAAAGTGATTTTTTGTTTGTTTGTTTGTTTTGAAGTAAAGCAGCTCTGTGGTACTTGTCAGGAAGAGGATGAAGCATGAACAATGAAAATAGAAATTTCCACATTGTTCAAATTGATTTAAGTTCATGCAAACTGTCAGTTGTCTTTTTAGTGGTCACTCTGGGTCAAAACAAAGTGGCTTATGATGCCCTTGTACTGGGGGAAATTACGTGTGCAATATGCATAGGTTTATTTCATTTTAGAGCAGGTAAATTTCAGCAAACAGGAAAGGATGTAGGTTAAGAAACAAAAGTTATTGGTGTAACTGGACTCCGGAATTCTTTCAATGGATTTAGCTTTAAACAACCAAATACTAAGCCATGAGATCTATTTCATTTCAGTGGATTAATGAGGAACACAGTAACAGCTATTGACTTTGCTTTGTGGAACTGTTTATGTGAAATGAGATTTACTAGAAACTGAGGAAATGAATGTGTGTGGAAGAAAACAAATAATCCGGGGGAGATTTAAGACGGTGTCAGTTACTGCTATGATATTTCTTTTTTAACCTGCTTTTTGTCATTAGTTTTGGATCGGTCTATTTCCAGCCTTATCTTACTGTCCTACTTTGACCAAAAAAATTCTTGGTGATGTGGGGGAATAAGGATTAAAGGACTAATCTTTGGTGTGATTAAAATGTCCTTAGAGTACCTTCACCCCCTGCTTCCCTGAAGTCCAGTAGGAACTATTTGAAGGGGAAAAAGTCTGGCTTTCACTGACATTTGGTTTATCCGATATTTGAACTAGGAGTCTTAACTCTGTATACAGCCTTCAGAGAAGATTTGTTGCATACACTTTTGAATGTATTTTCTTGTTTATCAACAAAAATAATTTAAAGAAAGACCCTCAGGACCTTTGCATTATTTAACACACATCCAAATCAAGGAATTCGTTTTTGTCTGAAAGATTTAAGTGCCTATCCTTTCTGTTGAGCCCCTTTTTTAAGATGAAGTAAAAATAATTAACCATTCCAGACATCCTATACTCTTTGATTGTATTAGATCAAAAATGGCAGTTAGAATCAAGCACATGAAAGCACCTGGTTAAAAATGTACCACTTGGAAGCCTTTTAAATGTGAATCATACTGCACTTTTTTTCTTTTAAGAGAGAGCGAGCAGCAGAGAAAGGAAAAGGGACAGAGTACAAAACTCACTGCTACCCTTAACCATAATTGTTTCTCTGTCCAACTTTTAAATAGAAACAAAAATTTCCCATTCATTTTGCTCCAAAAATAATCTTAAAAAGAACGGTAAAGGTATTACTGCTATTGGCAAGCAAAGGACAGTCATTTATGCAAAATATTTGTGCTGATTAAAAGAATACAATCCATTTTAACTGTTAGAGAGAATTGACAAAGTTGCTGAAATAGATCAGTGTTCAGGAAGAATTTTCCTAGATTGAAGTTTTTTCTGGGAACAGGGCCACCAGAACAACAGGAGACAAAATTAAACAAAACAAACCAGATATTTATTTTCTTGCTTCCACTAGATTTCCATGCATCCTGACACCTGGCTAGTTGTTTAACAATAGTAATTTGTAATGTTATCACACCGTCTGGCAGTCCTACTGCTTGCTGTATTACTGTGCTAATTTAGTGGAGTGGATTACTATTGCAAGGTTTCACCTCCCAATTCCAGGTCTTGGAGCCTTCCTTAAGCAACACATAATTAAAATGCACTAAAATGGAAATCAGAAATTGAGCAGCTTTTGTCTTGCAGGGTGTTTGCACAGTTTGATGAGAACATCTGTGATAAATTATAGTCCCAAATCTGCTAAGGGCATCAGCGTTTTTTTACCTGTTTTCAGCATTACTATTACGGGAATGTTGCACATTGTTTCTGCCTTCAGAATTCAGGTTTTAGGACTGTGCCTTGCTGAATCATGTCAATGCTTTTGTTTCCCACATCCCCAAAGTCCAGTATTTTTGCCCTAAGCAAATTTAAAAAAAAAGACAAAAAAAGCTTTTTTTCCCTACTTCTTCTCCTCAAAGGCAGCTTTGTACTACTGCAAATATTTAATCTGACTACATACACCAAATCTGTTAATCTGATACTGTGAGGAGGAGGAAATCTAGGAGTGGTCCCGGTGTGGTACTTGGTTTTGATCTGCTCTGAAAGAAAGTGGATACACTTGCATTTTTGACCAGGAACGATCTTTGAAACGTTCTGTGCGTGGCTTTGAAATGTTGATTGTCTTAGCCGGATAAAAAGATTAAGGTGGCTCATATAATTAGCTGCTTCCTGGAGAGCCAGCTCCTGCAGGTAGGGCAGGGAGCATTGTTTTCTATTGTAAGCCCCGAAACTTTGTAGTTTGATGCTCTGCTCCCCCTGAAACCCTTGCACAGTGTTTCCTGCTGCTTTTCCACATCACTTCCATCCTCCTGCCTCCCGCTGACCAGCCGCTCTCCTGGATCCTGGGGGGAAATGTTATCCCACCTCCTGGGACTCTGGCAGCTGTTGGTCACTCAAAATCCAGGCCCTGTGTATGGTTGTGCTGGTGTCAAGGTGTCTGAATCCCAGCAGAAGGCAGTGTTGGGAGCCTGGATGCAGGGGAGTTTGTAGCAGGTTTGGATCAGGTTGAAATTTTACTGCTCCTTGCTATTTGAAGTTTCAGGGTTTTCCTGGAAGGTGGGACAGAAAGAGCTGAGGCAAGTAAAGAAGAGGAAGCAGACAAGTCTGTCTGACAACTGATGTTTATGTAGAGAGTGGCCAGAAAAGGGCAAAATCAAGTTGGCCAGGGCTGAGAACTGATGAGGGGCAGATGACATTCCAGGCCTTCTTGTAGAATCCTGGCAGAGGCACTGCAGCCACTAGTGGCTGTGTGGACTCATCCATGTGTCCTCTGAGGGCCAGCTGGAAATAGGGCTAAGCTCTCTCTCCTCTTTGGGACCCTCATGTGGGCCTGTGATGGAAAGCTTTCCCCAGGCTTGGAAGTAAGGAGAATTGTTGTTGGAGTAAGGAGAATTGTGGTGGTGGCTCCTGCAGCTGCTCAGATCTTTTGCATCCTCCCTGATGGCCCAGGGCTGAAATGGGACCCCCATCACCCCGGAGTGATTGCAGTGTGTCCCCACTGAAGGTCTGTACAGTCAGCAAGGGGAAGGTCTTACTCCTCTACCCAAACTGCTGTTCCCTGGGGAGGTGGGTGGCATCTCTTGCTTGTGTTTGAGCCTGTTCCTCAGCAGGATCTGCAGTCCCAGACAGTGTTCATAGCCCTTCCTCCACATTAGAGTGAAANCCATCCCATCCCATCCCATCCCAGCTTGCTCTCCTCAGGGACAGTCTGCATTCAGTTCATAGCAGATGCCCTGAATCCCAAGGTTTGTAGGGGAAATTTTGTGTTGGGGTCCAGCTTCCTGCCAGTCTCTTGGTGGGGAAGCTGTCAGGCTGGTGAGGAGCTGCCAGCACCCCCTTCTCTCCCCTTTAGCTGTTTGGGAAGCCCTGACTCTGGTCTCCTCCGGCTGGTATCATTTCCAACTGCAGGGGGAGATGTTAAATATCAAACCACTGTTGATTGGATCAGAGACAGCCTCAAAGAAAGAAACCTCAGACTGTGCCAGATTAAACTTCACACTTCACCATTCTCTCCCTTTCATTTCTTTGCCGCCTCATTCTCTGCACAAATAAACCTCATCTCCCTGCTTTCTACCAATTAGACAGCATTCATGGGGCAGGAATGACTTTGTTAACAAAATCAGTCTTCATTTCCCAGGTCCTGCTGTTCCATCAAACCCTGGGACATGGCAGCTTTGATTACTCTGGTGATAGGATTAGAGGGGGGAACAAGTGCTGGTTAATAAAAGGCCGATGGGTGGTCCATCATGTTTGGTCACTGACAGCTCTGCAGCCTCGAAGCTGGACCTTCAGTGGCAAAACAGTAATATACACAGTAATATATAGGCAGGGCCATATCCTGGACTCTCTATTCAATCTGCCCTGTCCCCTTGGAAAACTAAACATTTCTGTGATCATAAAGCTGGGATTCTCCAAGCTGATAGGACCAGTGTAACTGACCTCAAGAGAAATTTACTTATTTGTCCTAATGAAAGATCCGGGCTCAAAGTTTTCTGAACTGAATTAAAGGGCTCAGTTTCAGAGCTAGCTGACTTTTCATAGCCTGTATGAGGGAGTATTACTGATTTTTTTAAAAATATTTGAAATAAAAGTGTGTTTTGTCTAGTAGAAATGGCATCTTCTTGCTTTTATAGAATTTCAGACTTTGTGAAGAGAGCGGGAGTCATCAAAAACAGCATTACCTGTTTTGATTGCTGAATGTTCTTGAAAGAAATGTTGTTAAAGGGTTTGATTTCACATAGCTGTACATAATGCACATAGTTTTCATCTTGCTGGCTTTTGTTAAACTATCATTCCCTTCAACCCCTTATGCCCCAGGGTAAAAAAATTCCCCCACCAAAATTAACCTCATGGTAGAAATTCATACAGCAAAAATAGAAATCCTTCAATTTAATTCCCTTTAAGTACTAGTGGGAGCTGCTTTATGTCTTCACCAGGGGAACTGTTGAGGATGAAACTATGCAAGTATTAAAACTACAGTAGTGGCAGTAACACCTGAAAGGATCAGCAGCTGACATTTTATAGCTGTACCCACATGTAGGTGTTGCTCTGTACAGCCAGTGACTGTGTGCTCCTGCCCCACAGCCCCTTGGAAGGCTCACCCAGGCACTTGATGCCTATTAAGAAAACAGCCAGTCACTAATGATGGCTCAAGGGGCAGCTGGCAATTCATCTGTTTTATTTATTGTGTATATAACTGCCAGAAGTGTTTGTACAACAGGTCAGGTATGAGCCCTTCCTTTCCCTCTGATCCTTCACACATCCCTTGGTAACATCCAAGCCCAAGGTAGGTGTACCTGCCTCCCACAAGCAGGTCTGGAGGATTCTGCTGGTTGATTTGTTTGCAAAATTACGGGTGCTGCCTGTGATTGGTATTAGGTAGGAATTACATCTTTATAAGATGAGCCTTGATAGGAAAAGTCCCCAGAAAACAGTCTGATAGACACTCAAGGGAGTCCCTACTGTACCTGAGGCAGCTTAACCATGTACAGAAGTCAAACAGCAGAATTGTGCCATTTTTCCTGTGTGTGTCACCTCAGAGCTACTAACCCAGTAGGTACAAAAGCCCCTGTTTAGTAAATGGTATTTTCACAGTGATGATTTTCGATCTGTTTGTTATTTGCTGTCACTTTGTGATGCAGTTGCAGCAGCAGTCAGGATCCTCCTCTGGGCCCAGAGTGATTCTGTTTATAAACAGAATGAACCATTGACCTTAAAATCCTCCTCTTGAAGTATAGTGCAACCTACAGTGCTCAGAAAGTCTTTAACATCCTCCCCTCAGCTCCCTAGTGAGTAGCAATCCACATTATAAAGCCAGCCCACATCATTCGGGTGAGTCAGAGGTTCCTGGATTGCAAAGGCCAGAAATTATCTTAAGCAAGGGCACTGACTCACCTTGCATCCCTGCAGAGAGGAGATCAGTGGCAGGGCTCCTGGCAAAGCATATTTAGGGACTTCAGAGGGACATACTGTAAAATAACAGGTTTCTCCCGTGCTATGCTTTACACTGCACACCCTTATTAATCTTTTCACTGTCATTAGGAGTTGATGAGACAGGTAAAAGGCAGAAGAAATCACAGTGTTACTGCTTGAGCCATGGGAGCTTTGTGTGATTTCTTTCATCTTTTGGTCTTATTAGTGAGGTTCCCTGCCTGCTTGGATGAATGACTGTAAGCTGACATCCTCAGAGGACAGTGTTTAGGTTCTAGCACAAAAATGGAGATTTTCAGCAATGATTGGTATTTTAGAAACTTCATTGGTTTTAACTTTAAAGGGTCAATGTTAGAAGAGCCCTATTTTGCAAGGAGACATATCTGCCTTGTGTTCTCACACTTTCCCAAATCCCTCTTCCAAGTAGACAACCAGTGCAGATGCTCAATACCACTATACTTAAAATCTGCAGAAAGTGCTGTGGGTTGATGACAAAATTTCAGTATCTTTGTGAAGCTCTCAAATTATTTCTAGGTTGCAATTACTAAGACATTTTTTTTTTTCTGAACATTGCAACAATTTTTGAAATTAATACTCCTTCTGTAACCCCAAAAGCATTATAGTTTCCATCTCACTTGAGACACCAGAAATTAAACTGGTGCCTGCAGAGCTTAAAACTGCAGATACCAATGTTTGAACTTAATACCTCAGTTCTTGGGCTGGAATTGGAGCAAGACTATGCCCTGTGCAGAGTGGGAACAGACATGCAACTAAACTGTAAGACTGGTTGTATCCATCACAACAGCTGGTAGTTATGGTGTTTCAGCACCTCCATGAATTTGCTTTTTTCTGGTGCTCAAGCAAACAATACAGCTACCTTGTATAATTGTTACTGTTTATTGGATCTAATTGTTATTTAAAGGCATAGAGAATGATAAATGACCTGGTTAATACCTGTCAGAAGCTCAAGCAGGCATTGACACTCATGTCTGCTGCTTTTATCACTAGTTATTCCAACAGCAGTCCTTCACATTTGCATTTCCAATATTTTAGAGCTTCTGGTGCAAGTCATTTCAGGACTTCTAGCACAATATAAATGAAAGTTGGTAAAAACTTTAAATTAAAACCATGTGCTCAGCATTTTGAAATGGATGCTGTATGACTTGAGGAGGCTCATTAGAAAAAGTATTTTTAGTTTGAATGAGATCAAAGACCCAAGATTTTCCACTCTGAGGGTCATTTAGCATAGTCCTGGACACCCCATTTCTCATCATACATAGATTCCCATAGGCAAGTTAGGCCTGAAGAAATCATCATCCCTGAAATATTGTAATTAAATTTATTATCAGTTGACCCCTGCTGATCACCTCTGTCCAGGCACTGCAACGATGTTGAGGGGTTGAAGAGTCTTGCAGATGTCAAAAGCAAGTTTTATTCCTGACTTCCTCAAAATCAGGATTGCAGCCCATGCTGGTGGGTAGCAGTGTTAGAAATGACACACTGAATCCTGTGTGTTGTACCCGTTCCAGAGAGTCCCTTGAAGCCAGGGAAAACACTGAGCCATCCCCAGAAACTCCTAGTAGCACAAAGAAAAAGGATTGTAAAAAAACCAAAAAGAAATGAATATGATTTCTTCTTTTCCTAGGCTCAGTTAGTGTGGAAGTTATGAAGCCTTCCACATGAATTCCAGTCCAGAGGTTCTTCATGCTTGGGTATGCCTGCAAAATAGGAGTTAGCTAAGATGGGGCAAAAAGCTAGGAATTCAGTCAGGCAGTTAACTGTTAGCTCTATCAACATAATTAAGGAAATTACAACAAATGCTTTATGTTTCCCCCAGATTTAATTAAATTACTTGCTACTGCTACCGTAACTCTTCCATTGGGGCACTTGTTGGGAGACACAGATATCTCCAATACATAAAATAGAGAACAAGCTGCCTTCATAGAGCAAAGCAATATTCATCAGACTTCCTTAGTGAGCCAAGGAATGAGAAGAAGAAAACAAATCTTACAGTTATTTTCTAACCTCTTTCCATTTTAATAAAAGTCAAGTTATGAGGAACACAGGAAAAGTATTTCTTTCAAGTAGGCGGTTCTGTGTCTTGAAAGTATCCCTCAATATTTTAGAGACTGTACTAAATCCAAGGTCTCCATTAGGCTCCCTCACTTTTGTTAACAATCACAATGAAGACTGATTATTCTCAGTACGCTTTCTGCCACTGCACAAATTTAGCTCTCCTTTGATTTCTTGCAGCCTTTTCCTATTACAGGTGACAGCATAATAGTGATGGGGAATATTTATTTAAATGTGAGACCAAATGCTCACAGTGCAGGAGTTTGCAGAGTCAGCAGAGAGGGAGAGGGCAAAAGGGTGATTTGAGAAACATGCCCAGATTTTTGAAGGTCTTTGTATTCCTGGCATGTGATTGATTTACAGTTTTAGAAGTGATTACTGAGATAAATATTACGCCAGAACGGAAGTGTGATGGGACGTCCTAATGTGTCTTGTTGGTTCTAAAACACTGGTGAAATCATCACAGCACTATTAATTGTGAAGCCCTACACCATGAGCGGAACTAGTCCTGACATACTGGGAGTCAAATGGGATGCTAACTTGTAGTTTGTTTTCAGGCTGAGGTAATTCTTTATTTTTGGGATATCACAGAGGCAGGGGAGGTGCAAGTGTGCAAAAAGGGCCTAAAAATGTTGTTTTTATAAGAGTTAATGATACAAAAAGCCCTTCTTTTTCATAATGAATTTCCTGATTAAGACAGGAAAAAGTTAGAAAGAACATTCTCAAAAAAACTCATTGTCTGCCTGTTTGAAAAGATAACTCACTAACACTCAGAAGTGAGCAAAGTCAAGCTTCTAATACAAAGTTGTGGCCAAATCAATTCTTGTATGGCTTAGCCTTCAAACAACTGGGATGCAGTTCAACTCCTTCAGCATTTCTCCTTTCCAGTACCAGAATACCAACAAGAAAATACCTCCTCGGTCCATGAGACCAGGATATACCATCCTGAAATAATCCAGGTGTTTGCTGGCAAAATGAATTTCAGAGGCTCAAGGCCTTTGCAGGCATGAAACACTGTCCAGCTTTATGGATCAGCTTGTCCTTCTCTGCAGACTGGCACTGGCCAGCTTTTTACCCAGCTAATTGTGTGAGGCCAGAGAGGATTTTCTTTATTAATTTGAGTGGCTTGGCTGTGAAATGAGACATACTGTACAGTGTATAACTGAAGCTCGCTTTCGAAGGAATTTTTGTTGAAGCTGGGTATCCAGAGAGATCTGAGCCTTTAACATGTAGTCATCTGAAACACACTCTAGGAACTTTGTAATTTAAGGTCAGCATTTGCACTGGTTCATGTTCCAGTAATGGAATAGTGCTTGCTTTAAAAACATACTCAATTTATATCTAAATGTATAAAGATGGGCTTTTTTTTTGAAAATGAAACTGACTGCTCTGAGCACTTGCTGTGTGTTAACTGTGGCTGGATAAGCTTGGAATGGATGTACCCTGTAGGGACTACAACATATTATGGCTCTGAAGTGGGAAGCAAACATCAGTGGTTCACCTGTACATTCTCAAAGCTGGAAGTATTAGTTGTTGGGAATCACTTGTGGTAGTGATTGATCCTACTAAAATCCCTTTTGTATTTTAGGAAGTACAAAGAGCTAAAATCTCCCAAAAGGTGTTGTATTTTGGCATATTTTGGATGGGTTTTGTCATTACTGACAAAGAGATCCCAGTGGAAGATATTCTTAAGAATGCAAAACACAATCACTAAACCCACACAAGATCCCTTATCACACTCTCTCTAAAGTTGTTGCAGATTCATTTGAATTACACTGAAAAGATTTATCTCTTATTAATGGAGCCCTCTTCATTTTTTAAAATTGAGTTGTTGTGCAACACATCAAATAACAATGTCATAACACATCATAAATCAGTTTGTTCACTGAAGGATTCCACATGAGTTAATCTAACATCCTGGACACAGTTCATGAGCAGTTAATTTTAGCAGTTCTCTTTGATACATATCAGTTAAGGCAAAGCAACTCCAGCCATTATGGAGTAGAGTCAAAACTGGTTAACGGCAAAGCAAGTACAGACAAAGATTGTTCACAGATAAAGCCTTTGGCAAATCATTCAAGGGATCGTTGCTTTATATATAGAACAATTGTAGCTCTAATACCAGCAGTGCAGACACTCTGGGACAAAGAGAAAATACACACACACACACACATACCAAACCACAGAAGAAAACCACACACATCACTTGGTACTTGAGTCTAACAAGAAAGTCAAGCTAAAGTTCACCAACCCTGACGTAGCTACTAAAGAGCTCCATGGCAGGCAATAAGATGGGAAGAACCACCCCCAAAAAAGCATTCAGGAATTATTCCCATTGTCAGTGCGGGAGAAACTGAGAATGTTTGATTTGAAGCACAAAGTCATCCGGCGGCCTGCCAAATGCCATTTGTCTCAAGGTCACACAACGTAAATAACCCAAGGCTTAGCTCCAAAGCAGGAGGTAGATGAACAAGAGTAGGGAAAGGGATTCCTCTCTCTTCCCTGTGGATGTTTGGCATGCTACTGACAATGTTTTGAGGCCTGGCACTTCTGATGAGTCTGGTATATTAAGAGCAGTATAACACAGCAAAAGCAAAGAATAACAGCTGAATGTAGCATTATGGAAGGGACCATAGTTTGAGACCAAGCCACTAAGCTGTCACATTTTCTGCAAGAATTAATCAGGGACACTAATTAGAAAGGAAAACTTCAGCAGTAAAAAAAAATTCTCTTGGATGCTTAAGTCTGAAAAGATTAATCTCTGTTACACAGTAGGGACAACCAGTGTTTATTTACTGTTCAGCTGAGTGGTCACATGAATTTTTCTGTTCTTCTAAAATACAAAGCATCACAACCTTCTTACACTTTTTAAGAGAACAACAATTTTAGCAACTGTCACATCAATAATCCATCATTATCAGTCAGGGAAGGAAGAGGTGTGTTTTCCCAAGAGTGCTTAGACCTGAGGGTATAGCTTGGAATATAACTATGGGAGAATCCCAAAAGACTTGGCACCTGTTCCTCTGTTCTCTGGGGCAAAGCTCAGTGTAGTTCCCGCTAAAACAAATCAAACAAGTTGGCAATCCTTGCACTGGGAACCCAAAACTGTATCTCTTGAAACCAGGCAAAGTGTCTTTCCTGCTGGTTTATGAAGAAAGGAGTTTCATGTAGACAAATAACTTATTAAGAGAATGATGGAGAAAAGAAATGTGAGTCAATATTCTTCTAATTGATTTGTGATTTTGATAGGCTTAAAAACCAGACTAAGTAGAGTTACTTGTGATTTCATGTTGAATTTTTGATGCCACGAAAAAAAGTGAACTAAACTCACTAAGTCAGAAGGAAAACTAAAAGTGTTTTGGTTCAGCCAGCACCACTTGAGGTCACTCTGCAGAGTCCTGTACATCTGTGTGGCCTGAGCACCATTCCTTCCAAACAGAAGGGAAGCAAGCTGGGCATGTGGATAAGGAACCCTGAGTCTTTGTATACACACCACAGGCGATTTTATACCTGCAGGCCTTAAATAATGTGTTGGAAACTGAGGCATCACTTCAGAGGCTGAAATACCCCAATTACATTACTACATCTGGGACTAAGACAATGATTTTTCCATCTACAAGTTTCTCTTACATCTTTCAACTTATTTAGTACTCTTAGAAAAAGAAATATTTGTATGCGGAGGGGCTAGAATTGATGTGAAAGGAACATCTGGAGAAGTCCAGGCTGATTGTGAACTCCAGAACCTACAGCTCTTTGGGCAAGGGACTATGGGACACATCTTCATCTCTGGTGAATAGAGTGGCTCCACCCTTCTTTGCTATTTTAGCCCCTGAAGGAATTGATTTTTTCAAATGCAAATGGTCTTGAAAAATGGCAGAGAGCATAGACTTGCATCATTAGCAGGGAACCAAGGGCTTGTGTGTTGCAACAACCTCTGTTGAGGGATTGTTGTGTTGAAAATCCACTGATTTTGGCACAAGCTGGAGAACTCAGCAGTTCACTTTGCATGTCCTGCCATCATTCAACAGGCAGACCCTCTAGCTAGACATCGCAGTAGGGCAGCCAGTTGGCTTCTCCCAATCTCCTTAGGTTTCCAGATGTCATAACAAAATGAGAGAGAGAGACTTAGCCATCTTCCATGTGTTTACGCTGGAGCTGCTAGGCAGAGACCAAGCCACAACACTGCACAGCTTTTCAAAAAGGACTTAATAGGCCTCTCTGTAAACAGATCTAAATATTTGCTCCAGTGACATTTATCGCATCACACGTCTGGCGCGAGTGTTTCGTCCTTGTTTTGCTTGCGTGTTTGGATTCTCTTATAAACATTAATGAAGTGCCTGAATACAAATGAATAATCCTCCCCCTTTCTTCCCGCCCTGGAGGGGAGGGGAATGGGAGGGCATGAAGCAATAATAGTTCAACCTTCAACCCGTAATTGCTCGGTACATTTTGATGACAGTTTTCTTTCTCACGTGCTTTAAAAGACTTCATTCGGCGTGTACATCTATGCAGAAGGCATTGCACCTTTCTTCAAAGGCAGCTGCAGCTGGAGTTGGAGTGGGGGGCACTTAGCAGGCAGCACTGTGTCATTTGATGTTTGAGCAGTCATAGCAAGTTGACTTGCTGCTGGGTTCCCAGCAGTCTGCCAGAATTCTGCCCCATCTACAAGGCTTTTAACAGAGGATATATTTAATATATGCTTTCCTAGGCATGTGCTGTTGAGCTGGACAGAGTAATGGGTCTGAAGCACCTCAAATCTAACTGCATTTGACACTTCATCTACATTTTGCTGGAGAACTGGGGTCATTCAATAGGTATTTTCCAATTACCTGCAGCTTCAATGACTGGTGACAATGTGCTTCCAAGAAGTCCCTTCTGATCTTTCAATGCCTTTATGGAGGCCCTAGAAAGTGGTTGTCTTGGTTTTGCTTTTGATTTTGTCACTAAAGGAGAAGGAGAATGTAGGGTAAGGAAAGACTGACCCAATCTTGTTTCCATAGGTGGTTTCTGCAGACACAACCTTTAGGAGATTATTCTGTGGTCTAGGGTATGAGAACGTAAACGAAATGTATTAGAAGCCTGTTTCCTAATCCTAAGAGGGGTGAAGTTGTGAAACAGATCAAGGCATCATCCCTGAACCTGTTCCAGACTGAGAAAACATTGAATATCTCATTCCTGTGTGGGAGCAGTTATATTACTGCTCCATTCTCCCTGTGCAGTTCAAAATGTCACAATGTCTTCCATGCACAATAAATTACCATCATCTCCAGCCAGGTGGGACAGTGCTCTGCTCAAGACTTTACTAAGCATCTTCAGTTTCTGCAGCTGGGCTTGTAGGAGCAGTGGTTTGGCTTGCTTGGAAGCCAGTAATAAAAGAAATTTTCTTTTAGTCATGAGGGGCTCTTCAGAAATTCCCTGAACTCATGCAACTAAGCTCTCAGCTCTTTGTTAAGAGCAAAACTGCTGCATTTAAGCTGTGGGACATAAAAGAAGCAATCAGTACCCAGAAAGTTCATTCTTCAAACAGTCTAAGAAAAAAATCATCCTGTACGAGACATCTATGGGTCTGTTGTGTGCAATACTACTAAGTGCAAAGGATTTATGTCCCAATAGTCAGGCTTTGGGAGGTCACAGCTAATACCCAAGAGGAAAAAAAATGCATGTGTTTCCTTCATCTGAGTGATTAGGTATAAAATGGGTTAAAAATTAATACTGTCTTTGGTTCAGCTTGTATATGAAACCATTCAGTCTGCACATACTTGAGTACTATTCGAAAGTGCCTGTCAACTCCATTAATTATCAAATTGCTTATTCAGTCTATGCATTCCTTGCATAAATCCATATCAACTTTGCCTCTTGTAACAGTGTTTGTTTATATGAGCTGGAACTCTCAATCCTGAGCAGACTGAAACGCTTCTCAAAAGAATTTCTTCGTCTGCACCTACAGGGACCCAGGCTAGTTGCTATTCAGAGGATGCTCTGTGGGCTGCTTTTTTGGTGAGGAGTTGGGAGTCACAAAATTGTCTGGAAAGGTGTCCTTTTGTCACATCTGTCCATATTGATAATTCAAATAGAAAAGACTAAAATCGATACAGTTCTCAGCAGCTGTGAAGTGTACACCAGAAAAAAACAAAAAGCTTGGAAAAAGGGATAGAAAAAAGAATTTGCTGATATTTTTGTCATCCTCTTTCTAATGTGCCGATACTAATGGAGGCTTTTTAAAAAAAATTAACTTATAGTCCAGTGCATTCTTTTGTCCCCGTCGCTCAAGCATTCTGCCTTTTGCTCATTTGCTGGAACACAAACATGGAAGTGTATTTGGAACTAGCTGGAATCTTAAAAAAACAAAATTAAGACAAGCTGCCAGATCAAAATCTAATACACAACATATGTTTACAGCGTTAGAATCTCTTGCCATGCTGGCTTTAACAGCACTCCAGTGTGAAGAGTTAATGCCTTCCAAGGTATTTTATCATCCATCGTGCTTATCAAAACAGTAAAAATACTGGTTTTATTTCATCAAATGCACCTTTCCTCTTGTCTGAAGCCCTCTGAATTCCTCACCACATTTGGGATCAATGGAAGAGTATTTCCTTGGTTGTCTTTGTCCAGTTCTTGTCCTCTTCACAAGAGCTTATATTCCTCAGGGGTGACCAGGTTCATCCAGCAGTTTGGCAGGCAGCCCTGAATAGGACCCCTGGTTTGAGAGAAGACAGTAATGTTGACCCCCATGTGCCTTGTGCATTTGACATGTAATTCATGACACTTTCTGAGGAGTCTGTGAAGAGTGAACGGTTGTCCAGGTCTAAAACAGAGGATTGAAGTGAACGAGGTGGTTTAAGTTGACTTGGGCTACCTCACCTTGTTCAAATGTAAGATGTGTTTGCTAAAACTTTACTCCTTTCTTGGGAGCCTTCTGCACTAGACAGAGGCTGGCATTTGGTGTGGCCAGTGAGCCCCACTGAGGCTCTGTGGTTCCTTTTGAGCTGTGCCTTACACACTGCTGGTGTCTCTCATCCCATGGTGCCTCCAACCATCCATGGCACAACGGGACCATTGCCACTGGAATCTGCTGCAGTGGAGAGCAGCCAGCTCAAGGCAAGGACTTGAGTGGCAGTTCAGCATGTAGGGGTGGGGTGCAATGGACAACACTGCAGGGCAGAGGGAATGGAAACAGGGACAGTTGTGCCAGATTCCTGTCACCTGCTGTGGCTGCTCTGCCCAGTGTGCAGTACATCCTGCACAGCCCCTTCAGCAGCAGTTGGATGCAGCCTGGAGTATACAGAGTCCAGGGAGAATAAACTTGAAGTGTCTGAAAATTTTGTGGGATGAGACAAGCCCTTGGTGGGTATATGAGGCTGTGAAATAGCAGCAGCCCCTCATTATTTCTTCTGCTCATTCTCCATATGTGGGATATACCTGTCCATGATCCATGAAGCATTCTAGGCCAGCTGGACTCCATGAGCTCTACATGCACTATTCCAAGCTTATCAGGAGAGCTCTATTCAGAGGAGGCATGAGTTTTCTGGGCCCTCAGAGACAGTCCTGACGTGGCCATTTGTGTTTAGTTCTCCACGTGCAAGATGGGCAAGATATTAGAGCTGTTTATTTTTTGGAAAATGCCTTTTTTTTTTTTTAAACAGAAACAGTGCTCATGTAATATTTTTTTTTGTATTTGAGGAAAGAAACATTCCTTGAAATGTCTCAATTTCAAATGTAAAGAGAAGTTAGAAAAACCCATGAGTCTCATCAATAAAAGAACCATCTGGTAAGTGACCCAATTGGAAATTTTTGTGCTATTGGTGCGTAAGAACACATTAAAGATAGAAAAGGCTGAATTTGTAATTTTTTATTGAGATATTATTGTTTTCCCCACTGAACTGTATATAGCAACAGAAATGTAAATCTTGTAGCAAGCAGCTTAGGATAAACTTGCCAAGGGGGAAGAAAGTCCTCCTGTGCCTCCTTGGTGGGAGCTCTCTAACACAGCTCCAGGATGCCTGACTGGAAGGTTGTTTAAAATAGGGTGACTTTACCTCTGTTGAGTATAGAAAATTCTTTAGAGATGTCAGGACAGTAACAGCGTTTATGGCTTAATGTGTAATTGCACCTCATTTGCAGCAGGTCAGGTCTCTGCTCACATCAGTAGTGTCATGCTGTGCATGGTCATTGAAGTTCTTGAAGTACAGCTGAATGACATGGGAAGCAGGACATGGCAGTTTCATCTCAACATTTCATCAAGGAGATCTCTCTTGGATTGTCTTAGCTTGAGGTTCATTTTGGAAATAAAAATCACATACATGGAGGCCACATAAGCTGTTGTATAAATCCTGGGTTTGCGTCTCTTGCAGCTTCAGGACTTCATTCTTTGTTGCTCAGATCTCACCAGACAACCAACTTACTCTTTCACTTGAGGAGACAGTCAGAAGAGATGGTCATGGTTTGGACTTTGAGGTTTTATCTTTTTCTTTTCTCCTAAGAAATGTCCTCTTTCTATCACTAAGGAGATGAGCTGCCTAGTTCAGCTTTTGAGTCAAAAGTTTAACCTCCTGCTTGCAATTCTTGTTTGGCTTTGCTGTTTTGTTCTAAACAATTTCTGTATCAGTTCCCATTCTGTTATGCCTATTTCTGTTTGACTGCTCAGTGCAGAGTAGTGTTTAAGAGAGTCAGTCAGTAAAGTCCATGTTGGCTAATTCCTTGGACACAGTGACTATCAGGACAATGACCTCTCCCTGACAAAGGCACTGTTTCCTCTATTTCAGCAGTATTCTAGATCCTAACCACTTGCTCTGTGCAGAGAGCATTTGCTGTGTGCTGTGCTGCTGCCCGAATGCAGATGCAGGTTTTGGATTATGAGATTTTAAGTTCTGAGAATCAGCATGGGTTTTAATGCGCTTGATGACACAGCCAAGTAGTGTTGTTATGATAAAATTCAAAATTCATCTCTGAAGCACCTCTTCCTAGCGTTGCCTCATGCATTCTCAACTAGCAACGTATTCCTTTGTCTAAGTGACTTCCACTGTTGGAACTTTTTCCTAGCATATTTAAGGTTTTCCTTTACTGCTTCCAGATGTAGACCCTTGTTTTATCATTCTTCAACTCTGTAAATATATTTTCTCTGCTTCTAGTACTGTGCAGTTATTTGATAGACAAGATCATGCTCTCTCTTTTAGGAGTCATTTATTAAAGAAAGTTTTTACAACTGCAGACAAAAAACAGGCTTCTGCAGAGAATGAATTTCAGGTTTTGTCTTGTTGGTTAACCAGGATTCACACCCCTTCTGGGACAGTTCCTAGAGACACCTCGTGGCTGTCAGGAGCTCTACAGAGCGCATCATGCTCATGCCAAATTAATTTATTCTAAGCCTCAACATCCAGAGTTATTTGAGAAAGAGTTAAGAGTGAGTCTGCCAACCTGCTAATTAAAAGCTAGAAATATTTTCAAGTTCTCCTCTGATGGAAACAATTAAGGAAATCTGTTCTAAAGTGGAATTACCCCCCAAACCCAACAGCAACATGTTGTCTGCCTGAGTATAATTAAAACTATCGAAGGAAATTTTCTATTCCAAGATGAAAGGAATTGTTGGTTAGTTCCTAGATTCCCATACTCCAGTTTATACTCGCATTCTGTAAGAAGTACAGCAGGCAGCTCAGACTACATAGATGCAGTTTGTTGCTGGGATTCTTAGCTTCTCTGTCAAAACCATACTAGTCAGTTCAGAAAAGTAACAAAGCAAACCCCATTCCTTCAAACACACCAGTCCAGAGTGAGTTAGATGATAAGCTTTGTGCAAGAGAAAGACATACTTACTTTTTTAGGTTTCAGGTCATCCATTAATGTGGAAATTTAAACAAGTTGAATCCTGGTGAGATTGCTCACCAGGCAGTAAGTCTTTCTAATGGTAAATGAGCAAGACCTAGAATTCACTATCTCTCAGAATTAGCAAAGTGTGCAGCCTTTCTTGTGTTTGTGAAATATCATTTTCACAAACTCTGTGAAAATGATATTTTAAAGAATAGAAGCCTTTAGAGGAAAAAAAATTATATAAAAACCAAGCAGTTTTACTGGGTGTAATTGCTCTAGACCCAGCTGAATAGAGATCTTATGATTACATTAATCTTATGTGTTTTGATCCAGTTATTCAAGATTATACTTGCCATAATCTAATCACAATTTCATGTATATACATATAAACGTAGATGGAAATAGTGTTACCTCTCCTTTTCTCAGTGAAAACCAAATAATGCAAAATGCTGGAAACCATCTTTCCATAGCAAAGGAGAATAGTGTCCTACGTATGCTTTGCACAAGGCTTTGCCTGAAATTAGAAGGTCCAAAGAGTCCCTCAGATTCAGGGGTTAGTTACTACTTGGAGCAGGAGTAAGGAGGTATAACAGTAGCAAGAAGAATAGAGCTACAGAAAGTATGACTTTTAATGATAAATCCCCATCTTCATGAATCCAGAAGCATGAAAGCAAGAAAAACTGTTTGTTTGCTTTGCTGATTTTTAAAATATCCTGGTTGAGTAGGAGAGTCTCATTACTGAAGACAGCAACTCCAAGTCAGTAGTAGGACTTCATAAGGATTTTTTTTCCCTTAATCAGAACCTAGAACCACCTAGGTGGGTTAGAGTTAGGTATGTGTGTGTTATCGTGCTTGAGCTGAGATTTTTTTCTAGGGGTACTTACACACATTTTCCATAGATGCCCAATCAGTCTCCTTGCACTGGGCTGCATATCCAGCTATTACTTCTTTCTATTCTATGGAAAGCATACACTAGGTAGGGTAACATTCAGGTCTTCCAAGCATTAAGGCTTAAAAAAAGTCACCATGTTTACTTCAGCTTTCCCTTACTAAATTGCTTTGACAGCCCTGTGCTTTTTTAACTCGTTTTGGGGAATATCCAGTCTGCCATTGGAATTATTTGAATTGTACAGAAAGAAAGGAGGGCCTGTTTCCCTCCAAATTCCATATATTGTGTCGCTGGAGCTTTTCATGTTCCATAAACAATGCTCTCTTTTTCTAACCCTCTCCCCCTCCTGCCCATAGCCTGACTTTCTATAATTTTCTTGACATGGACAACTCAGCATTTTTGTGAAAAGCTATGACTGATTTTCTGCAGCTTTACAAACAGGAGCTTGCTGGTAATTTCAAGAGGATCAGGTAGTGTGATGCAAGTGAGACTGGGTCAGGTCTCTGAGACTTCAAACATGTCTCAGCAGTGCATCTAGTTGTGAGTGATTGTTTTCCCTTAAAGCATTCATGATCTCAAATTGGCAAGTCTCCTCTCATAACTAAGGAGACATTTGGAAAAAAGTTGGTATTTTTAAATATCTTCTTAATCCCTAGAACTCTAGCCACATACAAGCAAGTGGCTTCATTTTTCCACACACTACTCTTTCTTTAGTTAATAATTCAGTTATTATGTGAGTGAAATCTCAGGAGGTACTCCAAGTTGCAGGCACTCTGCTGTTTAAGTTCATTTCAAGCTTCCTATGAGTCTTTTAATACTTGAATGGTGCTTCATGGTCTGTCTTTGATGACTCATGAAGCTGGATCCCAGGAGAAAAATCACAGCCCAGATAAGCAGCCATGGTAGATACTGCAAAAGCAGTAGTGCGTGTGTAGCACTTCAGTGGCTTGATGCCTCAGTATATTTTTATTTCTTTCTTTACCAGGAGGATGGATAATTTCCAATCTTAACAACCACGCATGGGAAGGATGAATAAGCAGTATTTGGGAATGGAGTCTGATTGGTTACACCCTTGTCTGGCTATGCTGCTGGTGCATTTTGCATAGCATTTCTGGAATACTTTTCTGTTGAAGGGAAAAGGGTTGTTGCAGCATTTGATTTCAGCCTTATAAAGGCTTTAAAAGAAGTGCCAAGCCCCTGTAGTTTGGAAGCAGCAACACTGACCATGTGCCATGTCACTGAGAGGGAAAATAACTCCCTTCCAATATTTGCACTGAACATAAGTGTCACCAGGAAGCTCTAGGTTGCTCTTAAACTGCCTTGCAGCCTGACGGCTTTGTGGTGGACCTGAGAGGTCTTGGGTTAAAGTCATCTAATGCATCCTAATGGGTAGCCTAATTGTAACTGCCATTCCAGCTGTCCCTTGTGGGTTTAACTCATGTAAATGAAAACCACAGCTTTACAATTTACTCTTCAGCATGAAATATTATATTCTCCTTAGGTAATGTGTTTTAATTGCAGAAGCAAGATAATATATATATATATATATGGAAAGAGTGGGTGAGAGCATGCAGGTTGTATTTAAATAGCAGGGCTTCTTTGTTGTTTCTTTTCTTCACCAGTGACCTGTCTTCTCTCACCTGGCTGCTGACTTAACAGACAGGGAACAGGCCCCAGCTGATCTCAAGGGATGAGGCAGCAGGTTGAAATGTGTGGTCACTTATCCCAGCTCCCATCTGCTGCAAGATGTGCAGATGGTTGGACACAGCACCCTGAAGCTTGCACATGCCCACTTGATGTCAGTCTGGAGTGACTCTCTCTCTGATTTATGTTGGCAGAGAAGATCAAAACCCGGCTTAAAAATTAGGTGACAGAGACATAAAAAAAAAAAAAGAAAGAAAAAAAAAAAAAAAGAAGTCAGTAGACACTCAGAGGCTGGGAAAGGCTGCCAAATAAGCATTCCTGCCCTTGCTTACGATTCTCCACCACATACAACTGGCTGTGTACGTCTGGGAGCAGCCAGCATAGTGATCTATTCATAAAGGGCCAAACTCAGGAGCCGACCTGCAAGGCTTGAGTATATTGATTAAACATGGGGAAGGTGGAACAAGGGCTCCGAGGGGCTTCTTGGAGTTGTGCAGGACAAAAATCCCCTTCTTTCCAGCTACCTAGACAGTAGGCACATCAGGTGAAAGAATGGTGTTGTGCTTCAGGCTTTACACTGTGTTTTGGGACAGCAAGGACCAATTCTCTAGTTGAGCAGAGTGTAATTTCTGTAATCTGCAGCTGCATGGGTCCTTGTGAGGGTCCCTGTCACTGCTTGGAGCTCCTGCAGGGATGCTCTGATTTAGATACTGCCCAATGCTCACTACAGACCTGAAGCAGAGAATAGCCAACACTGCAGGGGGACGATTTTGTCTTCCCTGCGCTTGACTGCTTGACCTTGACATGTCCTGTTCCACCAGGTCCTGACATTCATGAAGCACATGAACTCCTGTTTTCTAACGATGATGCTTTTTATCTATGCCATTATGGAGAACTGCATTGAAACCCACTCTTTGCTTGATGTGGAGCTTCCAAGTGGGGCAGGATGGAGGTTGTGAAAGAAACAGAATTGCTTTTCTTCAAAATGGACAGCCATAGCTGTTGTTTGCAGGACAATGATTTGTGGGTTGCATGCTCTTAGCCTCACCTCATCCATCTTGCACAGAAGGCAAAGAGCTTGCAACGCAAGCTCACATATTTCTGTGTATCTTCTCAAGTGCAGGTGTAAACGCCCATGTATAATCCACAGCATTGGAGCTCATTCAGGGAAAGTTTAATTTCTCCTGTTATTAGTGGTGTGTAACTGTAGTTGGTAAGCAGTCACAGGGGCAACACCTTTAATCTGGTCAGTGAGCCATTCCTGAAAAGGGATAGAAAGACCAACAGTAAATGACAGCTATTTTTTGCATGTGCTTGAACAGTATTTCCATTAAGCCCTTAGATAGGCTGGGGAATATTGCTGTTCTTGGGTGTCCTCTCATTGATACTCTCTTAACATCTGAAGCAATCTCAGATCAGCATCTGAACATGAAAATGCAGTTACAGTTACTCCAATTCTTTCCACAGAAAACCTACTTGCTCTTAGCTCAATATTGTCTTTTCCTCTACTTTTCCTGCCATGCATTTTTTGATAATTTACCTTTCGGAAACAAAGCTGGTTGTGGCACTGGGCAAGTGCTTCTCAGCATTTCAGCTACTGGCTGTCCATATCAGGGTGGCAGCTACTTTTAAGATGTTAGGTCATCACAGGAGTGTGAGTAAAAGTATAATCATGACTCGAGGTTTGCTCCTGATGTATTTAAGCAATAGCCTACGAGGTAGATCTGTGGCAACCTTAGATAGGTTGCTTCAAATATGCAGCATTCTGTCAGCATTCCTGATTTCCTATCCCTAAGGTAAGTCAGGCTCTGCCAGGTTTCAGCTTTGGGTGATAGGAAATTCAGAAGTCAGTTGCTAACAGTCACAGCTTGATTGCATATGTACACACAGAAACACACATGCTGAGGGAAAGCAGAAAAACAAAGCTCTACAAAAGGAGTTATTTATCTGGTTCGTTGTTTTCCTCCTGCCGCGTGTGAGCACAGCTGGGATTCGTGCTCGGCTGGGGATTTCCAAGGAGCAGGCAGCTCATGCAGAGCCTCCTCCTAGCTGGAGGTTCAGAGCATGACACCTCCACAGAGGTAGCTCAGTGTGAGGAGCAGAGCTGCACTGACCTCACACCATGAGAAAACGAGTCTCTCAGTAAGTGATTTGGCTAGGAAAAAAATGGTAGAAGGAAAGAAACTAAAGAAAGCTTCTTCTGAGCGGGGGGTATTTCAGTGGTCTATTTTCCACTGATCATTAGAAGATTAACTGCTGGTCATGTTCCCAGTTAGGCACTCTCAGGGCTTTTTTGATCCTGGGCAACAGGTTTATTTGCCTAATTTATTGTTGCTCTTAGAATTTTAAACTCAAATATAAATTAAAGGCTTTTGTTCTGTACAATTTAAAAGCATGTCTGGGATGTGGAGCCCAATATTTGGCTTGGCTTCATGTTCTGAGATGTATTTCAAGAGCTTCTGGGCATTACTGGGATGAGTTTGGAGCTGGAGTTTGTTTTCTGAATTATTTTGTTGCTTGATGTTTCTGCACTAAGAAAGGTCACTGCCAGCTGTTAAGCAATGAAGAAGAGCAGTGGTTGTAAGGAACATATTTAGGCAAACCAGTTGTTGGAGTGTGGCTTTTAAAAGGGGACAAAGTTAGAAATTGTTTTGTTATCACAGCTGATTGCTGCAACCATTAGGAATAATACTCCAGTTTGAAAGGAAAACTTCCAAAGAGATGGAGAGTGTACAAAACCTAATGAGTTACAGCTACAAGATCTGCTGATTATCCTGTAAGACAACTCAGAATGTATCTGCTTCCAAGAATCTCAGAATCCTTCTTGGATATCTTGTCTTGGATGGAGGTATGAGTTGCCTTGGAAAAAGTGCTAGTTTGGGGCTTCAGCTTTTAGCAGTGGTTCATCATTGTCCTTGGTGCGCTGAGTGACCCAGGGACCCTCCAGATTTTGTTTAAAAATCAAAAAATTTTGTTTTAAGTCAGCCCTTCCAGATTTTGTTTATTGAAGGACACTCTGAATTGTGATGGAGGGTAATTTTATCCTCTCTCTGTGGGGAGATTGTGGGTAGGGAGATCACATCTTCAAACCACTTCCACCCAAGTGCCTCTGTGGTGTTGTGCCTGCCAGGTCTGCTAAGCTCTTCAAGGTACCATGTGTCTTCTGTCTATGAAACTTTTCAAAATATCCTGTCCCTCAAAAAAGATTCATTTGGGATGTCAATAAGTGGAATGTATTGTTCTTGGCCCACGGGGACTCTGACACAACAGCTCTACCTTAAACACGGTGATCAGCCTGCAAAAGCCAACAAAATCCCACAGACCAAGTGATAACAACTGTTTCACTTTCTTAAATCTCCCAGTAATCTGAGGGATGAGTGAGCTTCATAGCTGAGAATTGCTCCTAAGTACAATTTACTGGGGTTTGTTTTTTAATACCCGCATTTATTACAATTTTTTTTTTTTAAAGAAGTCTTTTCACAAGATTTGCCAAAGAACATAAAGGTTTGTTGTAACGGATCAAATCACTTATCCTTATAAATCCACTACCCTCTATCTGCCAGTGATGACTTGGCTCAGCTCGAGAATCAGCTTGTGTGTAGTACAGCTGGGTGCAGGCAGGGCTGTCCTGAAGGGCTGAAAGCCTCCATCCTCCCATCCCTCATTCCGACCATGGCAGCCTGGTGTTGGCATCCCCTTCTTGGTGTTGTCAAGGCTACACTGACGCTGGTTGGGAAAGGCTCAGAGGAAGCAGGTAGGCTCCAGGGAGGCTTAGTACTGAAAAGCTGTCCTCTGGCCAGGTAAGCAGGACAGAAAATTTGATGTAGAATTTTTTCTTATCATGGATCCAGTTTCTTTGGAGGTAGGAGTGATGGGAAAGAAAAATCCAAGGTCTGAAAAGCGATGTGTGGATCACAAACATGCATAGTAACTGCCAAAAACAATAGGGTCTTGTATTCTGGGTAATCTACAATAAAAACAGAGACTATGAACTTTATCAGTGCAAAGGCTTTGAGCTACATTTCCATGTGCATCAGTTTCACAGATGTTCCCTGCACTTTCCAAAGATGAAGCTGTGGCAGCTAAAATGAGGTGTCACACATAGGCTGAAGGACACCTCATGCTGCTGTTCCTAAGGTTTCAGAAAGCTTGAAAGGCATTTCTTCACTAGGATTAGTCATTAGGGATTTTTTCCTTGCATGTTACAGAGCTATATACCATTATAGAAAATTAAGATTCCTATTGTAGTGAGGCACTGTCTAAATCTGTCTGTCTTGGGAGAGTCACTGCTCTGCAAGCCAGTGGGTGAAATATTGTTCTGAGGGAGGAAATCCAGCTGCTCTCTGCCCTGAATAGGCCATGTAACCTTGGGACAGTTGTGCTCGGTTTCCTTTTTCACCTTGTCAGGCTTTAACCATGTGGTACAAGACAGTTGCTTGTTGAAGGAAGGGCTCAGCTTGCCATCATGGGCAGATGTGGGAGAAGAGGAAGAATTGAAAACCCTCATGTTTTGGATAGGAAAAAATATTCCGGTTGTGATCTACTATTGCATGCATAGGTCAGGGAAGGATTACCCTGCAGTTAAGGAAGAGGATGGTATCAAGGGACAAGTTCTGTTCCCAGCTCAGCCACAGACTTCCTTTCGGACCCTAACACTTAATTCTTTGTGACTTTGTTTACTCACCTGTCTGATGGGAATAATACCGCCTACATCAGAGGCAAGTTGTGCTACTCTGTGTTGATGCACGTGGTGTTAGTTAGGAACATTAAAATGCTTTGTGATCCATGGATTTAAAAAAAAAAATGCACTGTAAATGATCAGGGCTGTTACTTGAGATTTTAGTTCCAGACATTGTGCCACAAATCAAAATATCTCCTTTTATTTCTTACTGTAGAGTGTTATAAAACATCCAGTGGTCAAAAGGTTGCACTTCAGAAAGCAAATGCAAGTTTTGGACAGCCCATCTAAGATCTAATTTCATATTTAAGCTTTATATATGTTTTACTTTCCACTGATATTTGTCACATTATTTTTTATTTTATATTTACTGGCAAAATGTTCTTCTCAGTTTGTTAGTGTTAGCTATCCATTGTCCAGTCCCATTTGCTTCCATGTTTGGTATTTCAGGTTTTACTTTACGTCTCCCTTGGCTTTTGAGAACTAAACTATTCCTGTGCTCATTATTCAGTTGAAATTTGGAAGGTACTTCAGATCTTTTTTTTCTTTTAAGTCTGTTTTTGTTACAGGCTTCAGTAGCTCACTAAAAAATCCTTTAAGGAAGACACTAAACAGGAAGGTGGAAGCCTCGGTTTACTATTCCTTTCTTATCTCAAGCTGTCTGACACCTGAGGTCAGCTACAGAATATGACTTTATTTAGGAGACTTCTATTGTATAAAAGGTATAAGGTTTATGTAGTGTATTGAGGCATGTAAAAAACCCCTTACTAATAGATTGTCTGGGATCACTAGGAAAGGCTGTAGCTTCCACAAGGGCCACCATTTTAAAGAGCCTCACAGGTTTGTAGTGAGGAGCAAGGTCCTTGTCCTCAACAGTGTTAAGTTGTTGGCTCCATCAGCCAAAGCTCTCCATCAAGGCATGTCTTACTAGCAGCAAGTGCTTTCTTGTGTGATCAAAAAACAGAGATGCCCAGTGGAGAGAGCAGCCTGGCTTCCAGGGCCACCACAGGGTCTCCTCCTGTGGGCCCATGGTTGTCAGACAAGCTCAGAGCTGGGGAGGAAGAGTCATGGTTCAGCTGAGACTGTCTGGAGCCAGCCTGAGTTCCAGCAGCCCTGACCAGACCAGGCTGAGGCCCAGCTAGGATGCCTCGTTGGTGGGCTGGAGAATAGTCATGTAGGGAACGATTACTTAGGAAGCCACAGGTGCTGTAGTCTCTCTCTTCATGATGGGATGTGGCCACAGTAGCAGGAATTCCCTGTTCACCTCTTCTTCAGTGCTGGCACAGCTCCTCAGCCTGGGGGTCAGCATCGTACTGCAAGGTGCCTTTCATTTGGGAAAGACATGAAGGGGCCTGGGCATGCTGAATCTACTGGGGAAAAGAAACAACTCTGCAGGTTTGTATAAAGAAACTTAAGACACAGGATCAAGCCCCTTTCTCACCTTGTTATTTCCCTTTCAGAAGAAAGCACATGGAGAGCAAGGATTTGGGATTCAGTGTTAAGAGGTAGCCTTATTTCCAAGAATAGTGAAAGTACAGCAACTGTGTCACTTGGGCAGGGAAAGTCTTGAATGTCCCTGTTTGTTGCATGCTAACAAGCTGTTTGTTTGCCACAAAAAAAGAAAATCCCAGTTCTATTTGGTTTGAGATCAAGGCAAATGTCAGCCTTGGCAAACTTCATCCCCAGCTTTCATCCAGCTTTGAAGTCCAATAGGGAAGGAGTTTTGTATCTAGAGTGTAGGACATGGAGAAAGCCAAAGGGACAGCTCCACAATCTCTTCTCACAGCTACTTCCTCCATGACGAAAGACTAATGTCTTTTTCACATCCTGGTCTAAAACCAGATTTCTCTCTAGTTCTATACAAATCCTTACTCCTATACTTAAGATGTTTAATTTTGATTATTTTTTTATCGGATGTTTTCCTGGATGTGAAACCAGGATTTCTGGGTTAATTTGTTGTCCCTCCCCCATTTCTTTAGCTAGCTTTGGGGTCTGTAAACAGGGTGCACAACTTCTTCCACTTCAGCAGTTTCAGGGGTCTTTTGCTTGCCCTCTGGGATGTTGCTGGAATTTCATACCTCTGTTATCTGTAGTCCATGCAAAATTAGTCAAAACTACTTGCGTCCTGCCCTTGTCTGTAAGAGACACTTCCTCAGGAGTGGAGACAGGAAAATGGGGGAGGGATTGGAGGTGATGAGAGGGAGCAGGGGTCCATCCCTGTGGTGCACGTCTGGATGTGGAGGAAGGAGCTGAGGGAAGGGGGAGGCACAGTTTATTGTGCTAAAGAGAAACAGAGAGCACTTTCTGCCGGTGCTTATTGACACAAGGCTCGGCGGTGACTCCGGGCTTCCCTGCCGGCTCCGAGTGACGGCCAGAACAGGCTGTCCCCTTGTTCACTGGGATCTTGTGCAGACAGACTCCTTGTGGAGGGATGGATCCTCCTTAGGGAGCTGGCAAGAGGACAGAAATGTAGGATCCTCTGGCTGACAATCTGCCTTCAGGGGACAGACAGACATTTTTGGAAGGCTACAGCTATTAAATTAGGGGCATTTTCCCCAAGGTCCCACTTCTGAATTGTCCTCAAAGCCAGCTGCTCTGGTGGTCAAAAGTAAGAGTTATTTCTGTCTGGGCTGACCTTATGGGACACATCCAGCTTCCAGCCCATGTCCAGGGCCAGTGTGAGTGTCCAGGCTGCCTTCTCTTGGCTGATGCTGCTCCTGGTTAGGAATGATGGGAGTGGATTTACAAGTTCAGCTCAGGCACAAGGCAGAAAGTGGCTCATCCTCAATGTGCTGATTTGGTGTACAGGCTGAGCCTGTGCCAGGGACCCCAGCCATGGATGCAGCATATCCTTGGTGCATGCTGTGCCCTGGAAATACAGCCAGAGAGTGCTGTTGTTCATTTAATTGTAATTTAGGTGAAGATTTGAATTTTTATTCTTGGAAAACCCCCCAGAAGAACCCTGTGTGTCCTGGCAATTTATCTTCCCCATCATGAACAATAAACATGCCATTATAGATTGAGGAAAAGGTATGAAAATCTTACTGTGGTTCGCTTAGGCAAGGAAATCAAAGCACTAAAGGAGTTGGTTCTTGCATTATCATAGGAATTTCCCTCAAGTGAATGGCTCCTCCTGAATGGTTGGAAGGCTAAACTGGACTGGTTTGGCTCTAGATGCACATACATCCTGACAGAAAGAAGGGAAAAGACAATATCTGGATGAGCGGGCATAAAATATATAGTGAGATGAGAAGAATGGGGAATTAAGGAAATCAAGATAAGTAGGAGAAGATGTTGGAGAAGTCACTTGCTGTGGCACTGATTGGTGTTCAATACTGTATTAATCAGTGCTAAAAGGAACTTACGGGAATGCAGGTGAATGAGATGTAAATCAGCTGGAATTTGCAGGAAAGGTTTTGCCATTAAAACCTTTCTATTACTCCTCACTTGGCAAGGATGTTGGGAGGTGTGAGGAGTTCTGATTACAGGTCTTTGTGTGTGGGAAGGTTTCTACATTCAGCTCAAAGGACCATTAATCAACAAATCCAATTCCTTGGTTATCACACGTCATGGAGGAGGGCAGTTTATTATTCCAGCAGAGAAACCCATAGTGGCTGGGTGGCTGAAACATATTTTCCAGAGAATTAGCCAGTGTCTCTCTGAAGAGAGAAAAAGATGATCCACCTTTTCTCTTGGGAATGGAATGGTTAATTGCAACCTCCTGTTCTGATTTGCCCCTCTGATGCCTGTTTGGATTTTACAGGCATTAGAAGCTATGGGGTGGCTTCTTCAGGGCACCTCATGCAGATAGAGGCAGGTTGAGAGCAGCTGATGGCATGAAGAATTTCCTTGAAGGTGGAAAAATACAGGCAGCTGACTTTCAAGGAGAAATGTTCCTTTAGTAGAGGTAAACTCGGGTGCTGCCATTCCTGTGAACTCCAGCTGTGCGGATTAGGACCAGTAAATAGGCTGCTCTGCCAAGGTCTGGGCTAACTGAGGCAATGCTCAGTGTTGTTTACTGACCTTGAGGGAACACAAGCCCATTTAGAGTAGCAGAGCACTGTAGGTATTTGAGATCTGGGGTGACTGAGGTTTTGCTGTAACCAACTTGGAGCTCCTAATGGACTGGAACGTCACCCTGAAGCCACAGACATGTGGAGAAAACCCCATTGTACCAAAATTGAGGTTAGACAGGACAGTCAGTGAAGGTCAGTGGAATACAAGGCAAATATTGTGCTTAGGGGAAAAAAATCCATGTTTTCTGGCAGTACGAAACCGAGACAAGGGTGGTTTCTTTTTATGAAGAGAGCCATTTCCAAACAGGGAAAGGCTGCCAATGGTATGAGAAGCTTTTGTGATGTGTAACAGGTGCTCCTCAGACCTGAGCAGAGAAAGCCACAACTGGGAGGATGTTTTTATCTGCACATTGTGATCTAAGAAAAGACAAACAAGTTTCTAGGTCTGTAGGATGCAGCAGGAAAACAGATTACTGCAGTGGAATAAGCCAAGGGTTTCAGCCATGGGATGTGGGGTATTTATCCAGGGGTCATGCAGTGGGAACACGTGTGCAGGAGTTGTGAAATGGACACAAGACCTGATCTTGAGCTGAAAAAAAGCTGCAGAGCAGGAAAGTTGAGAGGGTCATCTCTGGGTGTGAGCATCAGGGTCATGACTCCTCTAGTGTGCTGTGTCCTACACACCAAATTTTGGGTAGTTATGGGTGCTTTATGCTCAGCTTCACAACCTTTTTTTTTTTTTTTTTCCTTGCATAGGGAATAGGGAATATCAGTATTCCTAAATAACTCCCCTAATAAGCACAGGAAATCAGAATAGTTGCCAAGGAGGTGGAGATGCAGTGAAATGAAAATTTCAGGAGAGTTTTGACTTAGAAAAATTGTGCTCGGTGTATTCAACCTAAGTAAAATGCTTAGATTTGACAGGACATTATTGTTACACGAACAATTCCTAATGAAACGTGCCAGTCTTCTAGGACTCGCAGATTTGGAACTATTCTAGCTTCAGAACTGTGGATAGGAAAAATAAATTAGAAAAAGAACCCCAGCCATTTGGAAATGTACATTTTTCCTGCTTACTTACACTAGGTGAGAATTTGGCTCAGACAACTGGTCATGTCTGGTCTTATGGGGGTGTTTAGGACTGAGAGCCTCAGAGCACTGGACATATTTGAATTGAGGCCACTTGCAGCCTAAATCTTGAATCCAGTAGTGCTTTGCAGCTGCAGATAAGGATGAGGTCATATGCCAGATTGTGGTCTCCACAATACATCATTACCAGAATAATCACATCTGCAAGAAGGACTGTTAGCATCATGCATTATTGAATTAGATCAGGTACTTGTATTTCTGAAATAAGTCCAAGACTGTGTAATTTGCTGGCTTATTAGTTTCCAGGGTGAAGCTGCCAAGAGACCATTACCAGGAGTTATGTGAATTGACAGGGAAGGCTCAGAGGACAGTTTGAACCCTGTGATGGACAGGCAGAGATTTTGCAGTCAGCGGGCTATCAGTCTAGCTTAAAATGATAGTCTACAGACATCCCATTTCTGGGATATTTCCTATATCTTTTTCTTCCCTTACTAGCCTGATGTCCTAATGCAGCTATCTCTGATACTGACATTAAGGCCAGACATTACTGACATTAAGGATCAGATCTAACTGGTTTAATTGGATACTGTTCATTTAAGACCAGCAGTCTTGTTCCTCTGCCTGCATCCACCAACAGGCACTGTAGAGGCTCCTCTGTGATCTGGAGGCAGCACGTGGTGGCTTTCGGTGTGGTACACCTGGATCTACCCTCACAGCCAGCATTTGTTGTGGAGCTGGCTCATTTCTAGACGATTGGGAGTATAAAGGAAGTTCAAGACTGTACCTGGTGCCAGGTTCCATCTGGACATACCCAGAGACAATTGCGCCTTTTAGACTGTGACATTGCAGTCTGAAAAGTAGGGTTTGGGATTTATTCTTTAATCGGGAGCAAGGAGACTGAAAATTGGATGTCCAAGCTCTACACAGTTAAAGCAAAGCCTGCCAATTGAACTGACTGTTACAGCTATAATAGACAACTTGAATCCTTTTTAGAGAAGTCCTGAATTTTATTTTTTATGGCTGATTTCTGGCCTTTCTTTCAGGTCAGAACTTCTGAGGTATCCTAAAGGGAGCACTTCAAAATGGCTAGACTCTTTTCAGGAAAGTAGTCCTAAAAGCCATCCCATGGGTCCTGAATGACTGGAGCTGCACAAATACATAGTTTTATAATCCACAAAGAACTCTCTGGTCCAGCCTTCTGCATAACTGGTGTGCTTTACTCAGGAATTTAGCTCATCGCTTTTTTCTTGAGATTTAGCTGTGTTTGGGAAGACTTGATTTGAAAGACTTTGCTAGAAGGAGGATGTACCCTGGTTCCAGTGATGACAGTGACACATTTGATCTCCCCTACTTCCTTTCCCTGGCAAGTTGCAATTGTGACATTTGGTCTATCACCAGAGGCTCAAACTGTAGGATTTTGGGATCTGTTCTGTGGCCTGGGGGAGGGGTGGCATATGGAACAAATGTTCTGCATTCAGTTGCTCCCCTGGGCTTCAATGCAGGCTCATCACACTAGCAGATCTAGACAAGGGAACATGGTATTTCTAAATTTTGAGACTCAAAAAACTATTACTGTCTGTTTTCCCACTACAGTGTACAAGAATTCTTGAAACAAAAATAAAATCCTGTCTCTGCCACTTACCCAGAGCCTCAGAGATGCAATCAACCCAGCAGTCATCCTCTAGCCAGAAATAAAAATATCCGTGGTGGGGTTTTATTTCCTTCTTCTGGAGACCTGGGATAGCAACACATGATTTGGTGCTGCTGACATCTGGCAGCATCGTTCCTATTTACTGTAAACACGAGTCATCGCCCATGGAGTGTTTTATTGCTTGTGGTTTCCATCTTGTTGTATGCAGCAATTATGCACATGGCGCAATCTTTCCATGTCAATAAAAATGTTTCATTCTCAGCAAGGAACTTAAGAATGAACCCAGCAATTCTTAGGGGCTACTGTGCTGAGTTAAATGGGATGTGATGGGGAGGGGCACAGCAGGGGGTTGGTGTGGAGGGCAGGAGTGGTTTTTGGGGTCATTTGATGGGACTCTCAGACTCAGGGCAGTGCACAGAAAGTTGGTGTGAGCCTTCACTTCTCCAGCCTGAGGCTGAGAAAAGGCCTCACAGCTTTTGTTTGCTTTGTTGGCAAAACGTTGTGCAGCAGGATGCCTTGTGAGTGCTGCTGGAGACTTTCCTTCATGCTAATTTCTGTTTCTGTCTTTACTTTTTTTTTCCCCCCTGGTTATCCAGGAGTTTGGAGATGTTTTCAGTAAAGGATTCATGAGAGAATCTTCAAAGGGGACCACAGCCAGGGGAAAATCATAGGCATGACTGGAAAAGTAGTGTTTTAAATTAGTGTGAAAGCTTGGGGGAAGTCACTTAGGCCTAAATCCACAAGTTGATTTAAGCCTCTTATTGCTGCTTAGGTGCCCCGTGTTCCCTTTGGAGTTACACATCTGAAGGTCTTTATGGTAAAGCACTTCCCACCTCCTTCTTCCCTTGGCTTAATGGGAGACGGAATACAGTGTTTGCCTGCTTTGGTGGGAGCAGGAGTGCATTTGTCTGGGGCTCCAGACAGCGGGGCTGGTCTTGGCAAGTCACCCAGCTCCTCTCTGCAGCCCTTCACAGGGACAGGACCTTCTGGTGACTCATCTCCACAGAGCAAAGACATCTGAGACATGGGGCTGGAATCACTCCCTGGAGGTGCCAGACCTTCTCCACTAAGCTCTCAGTGGAGCTTAGCCAAGGAGTTTAGACTCGGTGCCTAAGTTTTAGGCAGCCGATGGTATGGGAGGTGAATTTCACCCCTGGGAACTTGGGGTGGAATTTAAGCTGTCTGAAAATGACAGTTGTGCAAGCAATAATAAACAGTCTGTATGGTTCCACGTCTGGAATCTCCTTATAAACCGGGGTATGCAAATCAATTAGATAAAAATCTGAGCATTTCTGAATTTCTTGCCCAAACTTGAACAGAATCTGCTTTTGGATGTGATGAAAATCCCCTTCACTCCACAACCTATGTGTAAGTCTGGTTCTGCCCAACAGGCTACCTTCTTGTTTCACACAGGGATGGGAATGCTGTAGCCATGGGACGCTGTCAGAGTGACCTATCTCTGGACATCCCTCGCTTCAACAGGATGGTGAGAGTCAGTGCTGGGAACCTTCTGGGAAGAGCCCAAAGATGTGGCATGATTCCTGACTCAGTGCTGCTGATCGAAGTGCTCCAGATAAGCTGAGATGTAGATAAGCACCGCAACTCCCAAGCACTTACCCAAACCAAAACTTTCAACATTTATCCACCTTGACTGTACATGACTTTGCCCTTAGCAACAGAGACTACACCCACTTTTTTCTTCACTACTGTCAGCGGAGGAGCAAGAAGCTACTTGAAGACAAGTAAAACACCTTAGGCTTTTAGGTTCCCACACCTTTCTTCTTCCTTTTTCAGAAGGTATTCTGATTATGTATTCATTTCTCATTGTAGTCACGACCTGAGAAACCACAAACTCAGGTAGGAGTGCTGGGCAGCTTCTTGTGAAGGGAAGTGCTCTCTGACTCTACCAGAATGGGAAGGGCTTGTGGGGCCTCACCGTCATCACTTGCCCTCATTTGATGTGAAATGACTCTATTACTTGCCTACAAAGGGCAGGATTTTATTTATTTGTTGATCATTATTCCCTTTTAAATTGAAATGGTTTTTGTTTGTTCTCTTTCTCTTGATTCCCTGGAGAGGAGAGAATAGATGTGACCCATTCATTGCCCTCTTTGGTGTATTAAAAATGCTCCGGTGCCTTGTGGCTGTGTCTCGTTCATGCATTCAGGGTAAAACCAGTGTTTGACTTAGGGAAAAATTCCTAGGAGTGACAGAAGGCTTCTTTTCCTTCGTTTTTTTTGTGTTTGCTAAGCAGCATTGGGTATGAGCCACTTTTCTCTGACCAGTAGGCATTATCACCTTACAAATTACCTGCTCTTGCAAGGATCAGGGTTTCTTCTTTCTGCCTGTAGTGCATTGTATTTTCTTTTTTTTTTTTGTGGCTTTTGGTTTTTCAAATTAGAGATTTTAAGTTGTTACAGATTATGCAGAAGTGTTCTGTGGCTTGTGGTGTGTCAAGTTATGTGGAGTCAAGTTTGGTGGACCTTTCTGAATAAATGTTGTTGTACATTGGCTGCAAGGGGCTGTATTTGATGAACCAGAGATTTGTGTTTGAGTCCAGGGATTCTCCATTCATTTGGGCACATGCAAGTAAATGTTACTGCACTTTCTTTCAAAAACTGCCTTAATCTTTATATTTATGGGGAATTCATACTGTCCAGAGGTGCTGACTCACCAGGCAGCCTTAGACATTCATGTTCTCTCATTCCTTATTAATGGGTCAAGCAACTCATTGGCAATGTTATAAGAAGCTTCAGTTCTTACCTGGAAGGTCACCTCTGAAAAGCAGCCTTTCTTTTCCCATGTATCTCTTCCCTCAGCCTTTCCGTTAGGGAGAACTGGGCCAAGAACATGATATTTTTTTTTTTTTTTCACAGAAAATGAAAATAAAAGTATTTATACTCTTGGAAAAATATAGTTTTATTTATTAAGAAGGAAGAAATATGTTGTATGTGTTCTGTGTATACATATTATATTGTAAGTACTTAGAGGTTTCCATTCTGCACCTTCCTCTTGCCTTCTCCTTTAGAATAAGTATTTTGGTTTCAGCCCCTGTTTTGATAGATTGGACAATTCTGATAAAGAAAATACTTTAATCCCATGAAGTGGGATTTTTTACCACCCCCCCCCC
>VZRH01007670.1:410111-468285 GCA_013397555.1 Urocynchramus pylzowi | reverse complement strand
CCCCCCTACAAAAAGCAGAATCACAGAATTATTCAGGTTTGAAAAGACCTCTAAGATTAAGTCCAGCCATTAATCCAGCACTGCCCAGTCCACCACAAAACCTGCCCCTGAATGCCACATTTACATGTCCTTTAAAAACCTCCAAGGATGTTGGAGGTTTAACCTTTAAAACCTCCACCACTTCTCTTGGCAGTCTGTTTAATGCCTGATCACCTTTTCAGTGAAGAAACTTTTCCTAATACTGAATTTTGTTTAAAAACATTTCAGATATCTTTACTGTCAGGACTCCAGGCACAAAATGCTAACTGGTAAAAATCATGGATTGTGTATGCACAGCAGATTCTTTGGGCAGAAGTTTTTGAGCAGGCATCAGATGGAAAAAGATTGGAGTAGTAGCAATGTGACCTGCCTTTGACCACGGTATCTAGAACCTATGGGTCCATATCCTGTGAGGTATTCAAGTTTGGATATATTTACTTTTAATACATTGAAGCAGTTTTCTGATTTAGTGAAAGCTCTTCACTGGCACAATGTGCTGAAATACACATGAATATGAGAGTCTTGGACAAACCCCTTGAAAGTAACAATGCAGAGTGCAGTTGTGTTGTGGTTTGCTTAGAAAAGTCCTCAAAGTCAGGTCTGGTTGCTCCAAGCTGGTCCAGTTGAAGTTTGGAAATCTGCAGGAAGATAATTGACAGGACCTCTCTGGATCCTGGCTTCAGTGCTGGACCACTCTCCTCCTTCTGAACAGTTTTGTTTCATAATACCCAGTTTCAACTTATCTTGTGCTCTTTGTGTCCATTGCCTTTTGTAATTTTTTTCCAGGCACCTCTGAAAAGAGCTCGATTTCATCTTCTCTGTAACTCCTTTCTAGACAGTGTTTTGCTTTCTCCCTTTGCCTTTACTTCTGAGTACTTGACTGAGAAAAAAAATCAGACTGAAGCACCTTGTGTTGGTTTAAAAAAACCCCAAAAAACAGCAAAAAAAAAAAAAAAAAAACCCAAACCCAAACACAACTTACTAAACAGCACTGGCAGTTTTATCAGTAATTTCCAGGAGAGCAGAGTTAGCTCAATAGTAAATCCTTTCATGAGTCCTTTCCTTCATGTTTTTAGTACACTTTCCAAACCAAAAAAGATTAAATGCTCCCTAATACTCATCCTAACCAAACAGAAGTTCTGACCTCTTTAAGCTGTGACCTCTAAGGTCAATATTTGCAAAACAAAGCTGTCTGACCAGAGATGTGAGGTGTTGGTAAACGTTAGTGGTCAGCTGCTGTGCAGACATTGGCCACAACTCTCTGTTGGACAGTTTTGGTTTTGGGAAACTTGCTTGACTTGCTGTCTTACAAATGACAACAAAACATGAGCTTTTGGTGGTCAACCTTCCCCTTCTTCTGGGACAAACTTACAGAAAGCAAACACACATTTGGGTCTGTGTATGGAAAACATGTATGACACTCAGTGCTCATGAGATTGCCCCAGCCAGGAGAACCCAACCAGGGCAGCCAGACACTTGCCCAGATGTGGGAGGTTGCTGGGTGGGGATGTTTACTCTCCTGGCATGTGGCACTGCAGTGTGTTTGCATGTTCATGTGTGTCTTTCCTCCCGGCAGACTTTACCCTGTGCTCTCAGGAGCAGTTCCTCCGCTGGCAAATGTGCCTGCACGCCCCAAAGAAATCAGACAGGAACTTCCCCTCATGTTTTCCACTGGCTTTCCATGGGGCAAGAGCACGTGTTTCCTAGATATAAAATGATGAGCATTGAGGAGTGCTGAGGTACTCAGAGAAGCTAAAAATGGCTTCCTCAAGTGCAGCTGGATGGTGGTCAGAAGGATCTATTTTTACTTGCCTTGTGTTTGCACAGAGGCATCCATGCATGACTTTCTGTTGTTCCTGGAGTCTTTCAAGCATATGGTAAATAGACTTTCAATGGGTTGGAACCTATTGCTTCAGGAAATGTTGTTACAAATTGTTTTTCCACTGCATTGCATTGAGGGTTTTTCATGCCACCCCAAACACATGCTCTGAAATCCAAGTGGACTCCAGAAGGGAGTGGCCAAGTGTTTTCAAGGTGTTATGAAACCCATTAGGCCTGCAGAGCATATGGTAAAAGCAGCATGAAACATATCAGAGTGTAGAAAAGCAGGAGCTGTTACTCAGAATGCAGTGAAACCATGTTTCCTTAACTAGATTAGTTTACATCTTGTGGTACATAAAGAAATAAAAATTACTTAGATTAGAATAAGCCATGTTTTTCTAACTAAATAGATTGCCTTACATTTTGTGGCAGGAAAAAAACCTGTTGATTAAGAGATTGGTTTGGTTTTTTTCTTAGTCCCCTTTGACAGGCTGGATATCTGATGCCTGTGTTGTTTAGTGATAATCTTTGACATTGGGGCATCTTTTTTAGCTAGCTCTTCTTCTCCAATGCTTATGAGCAGATGTTGCCCATAAACACCTATCAGAAAGGCACATTTTCTTTAGCAATCACTGTTCATCCGTGACAACTGTTCTCCATCTTTCTTGAGCCTCAGCCTCACAGGACTCTTTCTGTTATGTAGGACATCTCTTGACCATGAGATCCTTTTTCTTCCACATCAAGTGATCTCATCTATTTTTCTGCAAAAACTTTGTTTTGAGGAACTCTTTCACACAGTGCACCCTTTATGATGTCAAGGTCTCATCAAATCTTCCTCCCAAATTAAAAACAACCTAAGCCACTAATATGTGTGGGCACAAATCCAAGGGTTCCAGTGTGTTTTCCATTTATAGCAGCTGGCAGATTGCATTTAGTGAGTGAAAATGTGAGAAATTGAGCCGAATACCCAGCACAGCAAACTGTCATAGGTAGGACAGATAATGATGGAAAAGGAGAATGGATTTGTTTGCATTTGGGAAATGGGCAGATAACTTGAAGAAAAATATTGTCCTAATTCATGGAAAACCTTTAAATCCACAGTGTTGGGATAGGATTTTAAAGATGACATCGAGACATCAAACTTCAACTTAAAATATTTTTGGGAGAAAATTCTATCTCCTCCTTTGCTTGACTAAGATACCCTTTGGCTTTTGTGGCATCACACCTCTGATCTGGGTTTGAAGCATGGTAGTCAGTGGACTGTTGGAGAATTATAGTTTTGATAGAGAGTATTATCTGTTAGCTGAGCTTTACAGAAGTCCCTGCTTTTTTCTCTGAAACAGCTGATACTGCTGGTGACAGGATATTGGATTTAGAGGCACCACTGTTGTGGTGTACTTGTCAGTTCCACAGGTTAGGAAAAAGCAAAAACTGCAGTCCTCTCCTACAGTGTGTGTAGATTCAGAAATAATTACCTTCTGGCAGAGTGTGATGCCTCCACATTGTTCTTTGTGTCTTGCTGAAATGCTGTCTTACAGGAGTCAGCTTTACAGAAACAGGGTTTGCAGCACACATCAGCATCTGTGGAACACAGTTAGAGGGGTAGAGACTACTCAGAAGTAATGAAACTCAGAAAAGTGGGTACTTGGCTTATATCTGAAATGAAGGGCAGGCAGAGGAAACCTGGGGCAGCAAGGTATCTCTGTGATGAAGTAATTAAACAAAACAGAGGAATGTACCTACCTTGGAAGCCTGCTCGAGTCAAATCAAAAGCAGATGGAAGGCATTTAGAAGAAACTCAGGCTGGCTGAATTGCATTCAGGCAGATAAAAGACTTTGCTGAAGAATATATCTTCCACTTAACACAGAGAGGAAGTCCTACAACTCATGTGGGCTTCAAGTGATGACATCTGGTTCAAGTATCATGGTCCTCTTCTGAGGAAACAGCACAAAGGCTTGTCACCACCCCAGTGAAACATTCAGAAGGCTGCAGCAGGGCTGAGTCTGTTCTCTTGGAGCAGAAAGCAGAGCCAAGCTCTGATGACAACAGATGGACAGAGCTGATTTTTTTTTAAGGGAAACAGATTGTAATTAGAGGCCTTGGACCCATCACCCATAAAAGATTTGTCCACATAGGTATGGGACAGGTATTTCAGCATATTGAAAAATGCTTGTTTTCTCTGAGTTCCATAAAGGAAGAATTGGCCACAGATGTCTTTGTGTCCCTGTTTCTTGGTGTGAAACTGCCTCCTTCATAAACACATGCAACAAAATAAACCACATCCACGAGGAAATATTTTTTCTTTTATGCGTTGTTTTTGTGAGACTGTAAATAGTATATGCCCTCTTGTTAGAGTTGAACTCTTCTGAATGTGTGAGCCACTTTTGGGTTCACTCTGATTACCAGCAAGTCTCTTTGTTAAAATAGCAAAGTTTGTGACAGCTAAAAGATGCTTGTGGATAACCACTTCCAGATTTGAAGTGGCACCTGCTGGTGTTGAAATTTGAGCCAAAATGTGACAAACATCACAGTGCAGAATCACAGTACATAAGTCACAAGAAGTACCCATCAAAAAATCTCAGCTCTCAAAGATAAAATGAACCCCAAAATCACATGTAATCAAGCCTCCCCCCCCAAATATTCCTGGCCATAGTTACTAAGGAAGAAATTTTAAGTACTTGTAAGGCAGTTGAGGGAGTGTGTTAGTCACCCAAAGAATAAACAGGGAAATTAATTAAAATAAAATGATTCATTATAAATTATTCTCCTAGCTACATTCATAATGATGTGAGAAATATTCCAAATACTATTAGAAAAGCACTCCCTCCACCCCTAGTATTTCTGGCACCTCTAGAAACAGCAAGTGCTGAAACTCCCACGTGAGGGATGTTTCCTGTGAGCTGTACTGCCAGATTGTACCTGTATTTTTGGGTAAGTGTTTGAACATTTGCCTGCTTATGGAAAAGAGCCTGGAGCCTGAACTTTTCTGAGGGTAGCTGTTACCAGGTGGATCCCCCCATTTCTGTGCTGGGGCCAGCCACAAGTAGTTATTTGGAAACAGTGTGAAGCAATGCCTAAAAAAGGTGAAACATGAGCAAAGGTAGCTCTTCAGGATGTGGCCCTGGAGAACTGTGGTGGGATAGTCACCACCCCTGCTTAACTCCTGGAGATACGAAGAGCCCGTGCATTGATTGCATTGATTTAACCTCTGGCTGTTTTAAAGGACAGGGACTTCTTCCTTTCCTACTGGGATTTCAGCTGCCCCATGGCCCATCATGCCAAGTCCTGCTTCCTTATTGTAAAAAACAAAATATGCTTCCTCCCCCGCTTAAAAATCAACCCTTCTTTTCCCCCTCAGTTACTGTCAGGGTCTCCTAAGGTGCTCTGAGTGTGTCTGTCGGACTGTTACACATGTGTTTAATTCACATATTTTCTACTGGAAGGGATGTGAAAGTGTGAGTTTAGAATTTGAAACAGAACGTTTGGGGTTATAAAAATTTAGCTTGGCTCAGAAAGGCTGTGTGTAAGCAGAGACTTAATTGACTTCTGCTGCCTCCAATGGGTCTCTGCCAGTCATTCAGGCTGGATCGACGGGCTGTCACGTAATTCCTGCACTGGAGGACTTGGACCAGCAATTCCACAAACTGGGCATTAATTTTAGGCAGCCCAAAGGAATCCTGAAGGACCAGCTCCCAGATCCATAGCCTCTCTTGGGACGTTACTTGTGAGAAAGACTTTTACCTGCTCTGCCATCATGACTTTGTTGCCAGTGTAAAATTTGAAGCTGTTGCCTTGCCTTACCCTTTATTTCTTTTGCTGCCATGTCTTGAAATCTCCTTTCTCAAAATGCTAAATAAACACTATAGAGCAGTGGTAGAAGTTCCTGAAGAGTGAGCTTACCATGAGCCATAGAAGAAGAGGTTTGCAGTTTCTCACTGCTGGAGATGGAAAAGAGTGCCTGGTATCTTCACATTGACTTAAGCAACAAAGAGGAATTCAGCAGAAAAGCCTGTGAATAATCTTTGTTCAATTCCTGTGGGAAGTTTTACAGCACCCCGCAACTGCTTAGCAGTACCTTTCCAGAGTCCTTTTCTGCTTAAAGTGGTCTTCAGATCCTCAAGCTCCTCAGACCTTGTGGTCCTGCATTGGTAGTGTCCAACTCCCGAATCCCTCCCAGCAGGAAGAGTATAAGAAGTAGTTTCAAGCCAAGCCTGAGGTCTGGTCTGGGTAGTGTATCTGGAGAGGAATCCCTCCAAGGTTATGGAAGAGTTTTGCCATTCACTGAAACACAGTGCTCATTGAAAAACAATGTTCCACCAAAACACTGAAGGGGAAGTTTTATTCTCTTTTCATTTATTTAAGACCAGGGATTTGGCTTGGAAATTTTGTTTATTGAAATATCGAAGGAAAGTCTGTCTGGCCCCATCTTTGTAGTATCTGAACTCTTTCCAAGTGTTTGAGGGTGGGGTTGCAAACTCAGTTTTCTCTGGCCCTTCCTAGTTTCTCACCCTAAAAGTGGTATGACAGTACTTTTTACTGCATTTTCACTGCATTATGGGCCGTGTTTTTACTTGTGGTAACTCACACATTGTAGTTATGTGCAGTAAAAAACCAACAGTGTGTTGTTGCAGCAGTGCAACTCCCCGAGATCAGACAGGGATGCTCAAAGAATTGAACTCATCATCTCATTGGGGAAAATGGCAAACAGCCTGGTCTTAAGTTAGGTTGTTTGAGAGATATTTATTATCTATTAAAAATCTCAAAGTACCTTAATACAGCATCATAATCTGTTGAAGGGGTGAAATTTTTATCCCATATTGTGGGAAAAGCCCAAATTATTATACAGCACTTGAGAAAAAGTATCTTGTGCATGTCTAGAAGCAGTTAGAGGGGAATCAGAAGGGAGAAGTTCTCTACTTAATCTTGAAGCTGATGCCGTCTTTGGTGGGAGTACAGATGACCAGAACATGCTCATTTACTTATTGTGAAAAATACTGTATAATTTTTATTTGGTCTAAAATGTTGCTATTTAAATTCTTATAGTTTTCAGTTTGTCTTTTCAGTTAAAAAGGACCTTCTGCTTTCTTTTATTTTTGAGTAGTTTGATTTACAATGACAAAAACCTGAGCCTCATTTTTAGAAAGTTTTTTCATTACTGCTTTTAATTGTCACAGTAACTTTTTCATAATGTATGAGTTTTTGGTGAGAAACTGCCTCTTTGCGCAGAAATACTTCAGTAAAAATACATTGCCTAGCTCCTTCTTGGCTCATCCATGTTTTTTCCATTTAATTTAATATGTAATTTAATGATCACAAGATTTTTTTGATAGATAACTGGGATGTGATTTTTTTAAAAGCTACTAGAGGAGTTTGTTACTCAAGTTCTGTGAAATTAATGAGAAAAATGTGGACTTTGAGAAGTACAAACACCAGCTTCCCTGGACTTTGTTTTGACACTTAGTGGGAGAGAGACGTAGCCTTGATTTAGTTCTACTGGAAAGGTGCTTATGTTGCACAAAGAGGGCTTCCCAGTCCAAAATTAGACGAGAGACAACTGTAGGAAAAGAAAAACATGCTTGGTCAGGAAATGAGAAGACAACAATTTCTCATTTCACAAGTTACTAGTATTTTATTTGCATTGTAACAGGGAAATCCTCTCTTGCTAACATGAATTCAGGTGAGGTTCCTCAGGGTGCCATGAACCTCTCAGCAAACCTGCATCCATTTGGATGTACGAACTCTGGAATGAGCTTGACCTGCAGTTGGCCTGGAATGAGTTAGTGTCTCCAGGTGGGAAGCATGTGAAGTATGATGGTTTCATATGTCTCTAGATATGACCTTAATCCCAGCAGGAGTGTTGCATCTGAAATCAGCACCTGAAGATGCAAATGTTTCCTCCAAACCACCTTCCAGTGCTTCCTGAAGCTCATCCATCACTGTTTAGGTGTAACAACTCTTAGTAGTGTAAATTAGTGGCCTTAATGAAGAACAGAGGTTGAGTTTGGTATCATTTGATACAAATTGAGTTAGTACAAGTCAGTTTGATTAATGTGACTGAATTTTACCAGAGTTAAACTCCCTTAGAAATTAACAGTGATAAATCAGAAGAATGGGTGATCCCATATGTAGAGTTCCCCAGCTCAGGATTCTGGTGAGAGTGGGTAGACCTGACATGTCCATAGCAGAAGTCAGTAAGTGTGGATTTATGCTGTGTTGTACCACTGGATCCCTTCTGGCCCTGTGCGTAATATCCGTGGGATTATCTGTGAGTGGAACAAAAGCCCATCTGCATCTCCAAGTGGAGACAGAGCCTCTGGTCAGCGTGACCAACTTCAAGGTATCACAGATCCCTGAGATAAGTGAAGCTGCAGGTGACAAACATGCAGAGTAATGGCAGCAGGGCTAAGGCTATGGTGGAGCCAGCATAGGAATGTGGCTAAAAGCAACAGTTCTGAGGAAATGAATCCGGAAATTATTGTTGAAACAGCCCAGGGCAAAGCTGCAGAACAGAAATGGCTGCTGACCTCCTAGGGTAAATTGTAAGAGATGGAATGAGTAAATAGAAGAAAATGCACAGTTTGGAGATCAGAAACTTATACTTGCTCTGCCTCATAATGAAAGGAGAAGGGACATCTGATTAAAATAGAAAGGTGATGAAAGAAATGCTGATAAAGGAATACTTAATCGCATGGTACATAATTAAAAAGGGGAGCTCGTTGCTTCAAGATGCCTTGAGATTGGGAACCTAGCAGAAATTAAAAATAAACAAACACTAAGAGATATCCCAAACCTGAGATATTTCCATGGATAACAAGAATATCCAGTTTTGTTAACAGTTCTGCTTCAGTACATCAATTCATCTCTGACTTGTCGGGGTTAATACTTTGTTCCTCTGAGAAGGATACTGGAACTGCTTACTGCTCACAGTGTTTCTCTAGAAGTGCTGGCATCACCAGGAGCCAGGCACAGAGCAGGGGACATGGCTGACTGCTGAGGTGCTGCAGTATCCCTGGGCGATGCTTATAAGATGTCTGGCTCTTGTTCTGTCCTCATCAAGAACATTGTTCTGACTGGGGGCCGCTGGACCACAGACAAACATTATTGCTTTTGGAAGTGGTTTTCTGGGATAATGAGGTGATAGACAGTCTCTGTGAGAAATGCTTAAAGGATGTTAGTCTCACCTAGTGAGAAGGGACTGCAGAACTGTGGCACATACCACTTAATTAAATAGCTCATTGCGACAGGATATTGTGAAGGCCAAGAGTACAGATGGATTTGAGAGGGGAGTAGACAACCTTCATGGAAGGTAAAGTCCATGAGTAGCCCCTGGTCCTTGTGTGAACTCCAGGCAGCCCTTGAAGTGATGATTTCCAGACACCAAGAGGACGTGCCATGGAAAGCAACCATTTTCCATGTGACCTTTTCTTTTACACTCTTCCCTTTTCAGTCAGCTTGGAAGACAGAATATTTAACTAGACAGATGTAGGTTCTATCTTTATTACTTAAAAGGACTTAGAAATTCCTGAAGGGCAGATGAATCACCTTGGCAAGGGGTTCAGAAATTGGGGGATAGTCTGAAAACCCTGGGAAGCTAGATGGGAATAAGGCAGACATATTATGCTCAAGGAGTACTTAAGCATATGGAATAAGTTACTGGGGAATGGCAAGCAATGTAAAGACATTATACTAAGGCTTTAAGATGATACTTTAAGGCGATATGTTCTAAGTTCAAGGGACACCTCCATCTCTCTTTTGAGGGGAGGCTTGGGAAAAGAGCAGTGTTATAGAATGGAATAGGATTAAGAAGATTGCTGGGAAATGGCAGGCAAGTAGTTCTTGCTGTAGTTCAGAAAGGCTGGATGCCCTTTCTCTGTTCCTAAAGTTTCCACCATCCTCCTGAGAGGAAGAGAAAACAAACGGAGGAATGGTAATGCCCGGGGTTACACAATCAGGTCGGAGGCTGCTGACCTTGCCGCTAATGGTTTATGGGCAGCCACAGGCATCTGCTCTGCCCCATGTTTTTGTTACACATGATCTGGCAGTTGCCAAATGACTCGGTCCCAATATGCAGGAAATTACTTGAGAGCTATATTAAGCAAGATGAGCCCATGTCTTGATTTGGCTGGAAGCTGAGGCAGATTGAATTAATCTAGGGGAAAACGGAGTGTGTGGGGTCCCGGCAGAACATTTTCCCCCAAGTTTCCTGGTGTCCTCTGGCCTCCCTGGGGTTTCTGTTGTGGGCCAGCCTGAGGGTCATCAGTGAAGGCTGAAGAAAAGGGGGTGTATGGGTTTTTGTTGCAGTTATTGCAGCACAGCTCAAGGTAGCTGATCCAATCTCTGACACACAGGGAGGACATCTGCAGTGTGAGTGAGACCTCCTGAGGGAGCACAGCGTGGGCTCCATCCCCTTCGGGTGGCCCTGGGGCTGCAATCTCAGCCAGCTCCTCTGCCTAAAGCTGGACATAATCACAGTGCTTCCCAGCACTCTCCCACCTCAAGCTCCCTCAGAAGTTCCATGGCTCTCACACAGCTCTGATCGCACAGCCTCCTTCCCACCAGAAACTGGAATTAGGAGGTGAGATGAAGGATCGTCCTCTGGGTGGTTGCCACTCAGAAAAAGACAGTCAAAAGTCACATTCTCCAAGAGCAGCCCTTGTCCTTGCTGGCAGTACATCAGGCAGATCCTGTGCCAGAGGGCAAGCCATGGCGCTGGCTCAGGCCCAAGAGAGAAAACACCCACAAGACTTGAAATCTGCATACAGGGATTTTCCTTCCGTGGTCCCAGCTCTCTGAAGCTGTGCAGGAAGGCTCTCCCTGTGGTTACCTGCCTTTCATGTAGTTGTCTTACTGGAGGTGTGTGGGGAATTACTTGCAGCGAGCTTGATTCACAGCCCACAAAATCAGATTGGTTTTGGATCAGACCCCGTAAAGGATTTGTATTGTATTTCAGTACACAGGAACATAAAAGAGCAGAGTCTGGTTATTTGCTCAATAATTAGCAGCGTTGTCCCCTCAGGGGAGATGGATCAGTTCTGGGATGAGTCTTTAACCAAAGTGCCTGACGTTACCCCACAGTTACCACACAGCAGCCAGGTGTTGTGGGAAAGAGGGATTTTATCAGTGCCATGCACCATGAAGGAGTATTTACTGTGCAGGAAGCTCCCAGTGAGTTATGCAAGTGAGGTGAGGAGCTCAGTGTCTGGGCAAACTCAGAGCCCTGGGACTGTGTTCACCATGGTCAAGGTGTTTTGCATGGCCTAAATATTAAATGCACTTCCTAAAGTGGAAGTTACCTGACAGCAAAGAAATTATATGATAAATACACAGTGAAATACCTCGCAGGGAGAAATGCTAAGAGAAAGTTTTTCAGCTTAAAGACTCACTTTGAAATGTCAGCATTTATTTCCCACCCTTTCATATTTTCATTAGAGACTCATTTTGCTGATCTAAAAACCAAAATATAGTGTCATGCAAATGGAATGCTTCACACAAAAGGTGGACAGTGAGGGTGCTGTGCCATGTCTATGGCTTCAGAAAAGCCCTCAAGCTCTTACTCAACATCCTTTTCCATGAAGGATACCAGCATTCCTGTCACTGGAGCTGGGCCTCAGGGAGGAGGATAGTGTTGGGTCATGTGGGCATGGTCAGCAGTTTCTCTCAGCTGGGGCAAGTAAATGACAGTCTGGGTCCTGTAAGCTGTTCAGGAGGTGTGAGATGGTTGTCTTCATTCAGTGTGGTATTTAGGGTGTGCTGAGTTCAAAGGAAACCCCTCTTGGGTGCTTTTGTGAATCAGAGCTACCCTGCCTACTTTTATTCCTACCAATTTAATTGACAAGTTTCTTTATAAATGTTGTACCAGCATTTGGGTTTCTGACATCCACCCATTCAAATGGGCAATGCAATGACTGAGTGAAACAATTGCATAAATTTATGTCTTGTAGGGGATTCAGTGCAAGCGAGGCATTTCAAAAGCTGGCAGTGGTAAAACATGGATGGCTATTGGCATTCCTCTGACTCCAGCTCACAGAGAGCCAGTCCTGTCACCCATTGTCAAAAACATACCCTTGGTTTCAGCATTCATCACCATTTGTCTCTTGCAATTGCATTTTTCTGAGTAGTAGAAATTAAATCAGCAGTGACAGAATATTTATGGCTCAGAAATATTCTGGATGATTCCTAGAGAAGCTGTTTCCAGCTTGGTTATTTATGTCCTTTTATCATGGATTTTATAGTGGGACTGGGGAACTAAACAGAAGAAACCATATGAAACATGCTGAATGATTTCATCCTTGAGCCAAACATACATTTACTGCAGGCAAGGAGCTGCTGGTGAGAGCACTCGTGCTGTTTAGGGCATCCAGCCCATGGCCAGTGCTTCACCTCCTGCCATCACTGTGCAGAGAGGTGCAGCCTGCTTGCTGAGCTCACCTGGCACATTCCCTTCATCTGGAGGTTGCCATCAAGCCCTGGAGAGAGGCTGGTGTGGGTGGAAAGGCTGGACTTGAGGTGAAGTGGTTTGACCTGCTCCCTGCTGTCAGTCTCACTCAGCCCTGGTCATTGTAGATGAAACTTGTCAAGGGCTCTGACCACTCTCCCACTGGGAACACTGTGGAGCCAGGCTTTTCCTCACTACTCACAGCGAAAATTTTCAATGAAAAATAAAAAATAAGGAAGAATGTTTTCAGGAAGTTGAGAAGTGAACTTGTCGGGTCTGTTTCTATGGCATCAAGTTGTTCAAGACTGACTATCTTCTTGCAGTATCCCACTCTCTTCTTGTTCATAAAAGAGTTGAAATGAAGCACTTTGGCTTTGCTAAAATCAGATTTTGGTAATTTTCCCTGCTAGAAATTTTGCCAATATCAGCATACTTCTGAGAAATGCTCTTGTATTGGTATTTTCTCATATAAAACTGTTCCTTATGCAAAACTGACTATTCTCAGTGATAAAATCTTTTTACGGTTCCTATCCTGGTCTCAGCTTTAGCCTCCCTGTGATACTGTGAATTTTTATCACATGCTATACATAAATAATAATAATGTGCAGAAGGAGCCTTGATCTCACAGGGGTGTGTCACAATCTAGCCACGATGATGATGTGCTGCCAGCTGAACTGCTGACCCTGCCACTGATTGCCAGTGTGCACATGGCTTAGAAAGGGTTAGAGCTACCAGTGCTCATTCCTGCAGGATCCCCACATTTTCTCCATGAGCCACAGGATGGATTGGTGTCTGAGAGAGCTGAGGGAAGGAGCAGCTGCTGGGCTGGCTCAGCAGCAGGAGAGGCAGCGTTTCTCTGGGCACCCCTGGCCTCAGGCAGGGTACAGCTGTGGAGACTTAACCGTGTCTTCTTTCTGCTCCCATGCACAAAGTCCAGAATAAATCACAGCAGCATCAGTGCTGACAGTCCCGTTGAGATTTTCTCCTAGATAGCTTTTATGGCCAAAGCTGACTTTCAAAAGGCCCAAATTGCTATTCTTGAGATACTGTAAAGAAATCCTGTGCAGCAAACAGTGCATATAAAATAAAAAATAAAAAGAAGGACCTTTGTCTGCCTTTAATAGTCTGAGTGTTTCCTCAGGCATTGCAGGCAGCCTGCCCTTCCTGTTGGGATGGCTGGCTGCAGCAAAGGAGATAACATCCTATCTTTTTATAGGATGATACAGGTTGTAGGTGAAGAGCCCAGTTCAAAGTGCAGGTCACTGAGCTCCTATAAATTGTTCCTAACATCCCTGATAAAACCCATGCTCTCCCTTCCTCCCTGTATCTTCTTTGAGCAAGGGGAAAGGGCTGCTAGTAAAGATACCATTTTTCCACTTCAGTCAATACTTTGATGTTTAAAGCTGTTTAATATTCATTAAAACTACTCCTAAAATGTAATTGCAAGAATTACAATGCCATTTTTATGACTGTCTGTAAGCCTTACAGAACAGGCAGTTAAAACCATCTCTGTGATGGTTTGATGATAGGTCCAGCACAGGGCTCTTGTCCCAGAGAAGAGCAGGATCAGGCCTGGGTTCCCCCTGCCCACCGACAGAGGTCAGATGATTGGGAACAAATGGGTTCTTTCCTGGGAAAAGTAATTTTTGAGTTAATTGAGAGTGTTTGGAAATCTGTGCTGAGTGGTGACATCCCTCCCCTCCCCTCGCATACTCCGTTCCTGGGCAAAGGTCTGTTTTGATAATTTCTGAAAGAAACATTTAGATTTCTTATTTCAACACAAAATTAATTTTGAAATTTGTTGGAGTTGTGTATACATACTTCTCTTTAAAAGGGCTTTGTTTAGAGGATGGAAAATCTCTGAGAGATGAAGTGAGATGTGAGTTTGAGAATTTTGTTTGAGAAGTCTACTCAAGGCAACCTACAACAATATTTCTCACTACTGCTGACAATGAGTTAAAAAAAAAAGTCAGCTATTCGCCAACCTTGGGATGAGATGTTTTGTATCTTTGTCAAGCTCTTTCTTCAATTGCAATTACAGATCTGTTCCCTGAAGAACATCTCTGAAGATCCTTTCATGTCTTACTATGACAAAGCATCTAAGCATTTCACAATGTTTTCATCAAAGTGTGGTCACAGGGAAGTGCTAATAGCTCTATTTTTTTCAATGGGAAAATTATGAGAGACTGATTTATCTCATATAATTCTAGTTATCTAAAAATGAAACATCTCAGCTAAGCTGCTTGTCTAAAGCGACATTGTAGTTGATTTTCTCCCACTGTTAGATCTTCTCATCAGGACTGTGGAATGTGGGCAGGGAGGCTGTTTCTGCCTGTAGGAGATTCCTGAGCCATATTATCAGGGGAGGAAGAAAAGAATTGATTTGTTTCTAGTATGGTAGTGTAGTGCTCCAAGTGCCTTCCGAGATGTGAATTTGGACTTCATGCTGCAGCTGTGAGAAATGCTGCTCCTCTGGCCATCTGCTTTCCTGGATGTGTGGTTGATGAGGCTGGAGAACCATGAGTGCTGGAAGGGAAGCCAGCCTCAAGTTACTGTCTTTGGGAGCTTTTTTGGCTGGGAGACATTTGCTAAGGTGTCCAATAGGCCAGAGAGGCTCAGATGAGCCTTTCCCTATGGGCGCATTGAGGAGAGAGGTTGCTTACAGATGCAAAAGCCTTGAAACTTTTAAGCTCAGCAATTAGAGCAGGTGACAAGACCTTTCAGGAGACTATTTCCACCTGTGATGTTAAGCTCCTCTGGGATTTCTTGGCAGTCCGACTCCATGCTTCAGGAACTGTCATTCAGCTCCAAATGCACTCTGGGAGCTACAAAAGAGCCACTGTCCTCTGCTTAATCCGTGGATTGTATCTCTATTGGTTCCTGGCTGAAGTATAGTACACACAACCCTAATAGAAGCAATTAATGTCAATCAAATGATACCTCCTCCCACACAACATTTGAGCTAATACAACCATCTTAATTGCCTGAGTTTCTTTGCTTTCAAAAGTATGTTCCGCTTCATGATGCCTTTTCTAACACTGGAACTCTGTTGTAGCAATGCTGTTTCTACCAAAAATAGTCTTTCAGCAACAATTCTCTCTCCCCCTGCTCCCTTTGAGTCCTGTAACTTTTGCTCCCTTCCTCCCCAAGCTGTGCACAGACCAGTTGGCTCCAGCCAGGACTAATTTCCTCAGCTGTCCTGGTGAAGCGCTCGCATAAAGGCTCCGGCTTTTGACAGGGTGGGATTGTTCTGGTTGTGTTAGTAAAACTTCTCAGTTGTACAACAGGTTTTGGAAATGCTCTTCTTGACTCAGGGAGACATCCTGAGAAAGGAGAAGAGAGCTGGCACACAAGGAAAGTGTAATTGCTTGGTCGCATTAAAGCTGAGACAAAATGTTTCTTTTTAAAGAGCTTTAAAATAGTCCCTAATGTAAAAGCTTAGCAGCTGCAGCAACACAGAGGCTGAGTAATTTCGATGAATTTGCTGCAGCGACACGGAGCCTGAATAATTTCCATGTATTTATGGATGTGCGTGCTCACATGTGTGTATCTTTCTTTCCCAATTGGCTTGCACTGGTGCTGTAATAAACAGTGCAATGTCACGTGCTCTCAGGCCAACACTGATTTATTTGTCACTCAGGTGTGAAGAACAACCCATTGCGTTATGTCAGTCCAAAATGGGCCATCTGATTTAGATTCCAGCTCCCAACAATTAATGCCTGACACACAATTTCGGCACAATACCCAGCTTACGGCCTATTATGTTCATCATCAGACCATGAAGTATTAGTTACAGCAAGCCAAAATATGTCAGATACCCCTGGCTTTCTCCAGCATTCTTGAGAAGGAGTTAAAAAGAAAATGTTTCTTCTGTGAGCAGGAAACTGAAGCTTTGAAACCCTTGAATGCACATGGGCAGTCTGTGAAATCCAGCTTCGATTCTCCTTGCCAAAGTGGCTGTAATGGATTTCAGAGAGAAATCAGATTTCCAGCAATGATTTAAGAGAAGAATGGTGTATTCTGTGCGATGGATGGAAACAGGCAGACATCTAGGTGTATGATAGGAATGTAAGATAGAAATCATAAGGGAATTGGTTAATTCTTTCAGGCATGGGAGTGCAGAAGTTTCTAGGCAAGACAAAGGTTTCACAGTATTCAGTGAAAAGGAGACTCTTGGCTTAAATTTACACATTAAGTAAAATACAAAGGGAGTGCATGCGTGAGTCATGGGCCAGGTGAGATGCAGAGTGAGCATCATGAATGGGAGACCTGAGAAGAAGGATGTGGACTTGTTCTGCATCTCTCATGTTTCCTAAGAGATGTTTACATTCTGACAAATTTTCCTGAAAGCCCCTCCTTAGATATATCCTTTTTATTTTATGCTTGCTTTTGGAATTTCTAGGAATTCATGAATTAAAAAGTCCTGATTTATGGGTATGCAAGTTCCATGCTCTCTGAACCTCTTAGATTCAGTGTTCTCTATAAATTATAGCATTATAATGCTAGTTTACCCCATGTTTCATACTAGGTAATGAAGAATTATTTTACAAGTCCTAACCCTTGGCTTTTATTGATAGTGTGGAAGTGATCCCATGGTTATAAGGCATAAAAGGTTCAAAAAACAGGCCAATCTAATGTAGTTTATGAGTTAGTAACATCATCTGTATATGGACAAAAGAAGCATTCCATGGTACGAAACCAGAGTTTAAAGACCAAGTGCTGGAAAGGTTGTATAGAAAAATGGGCATTTCATTCAGAATGCTTTGGGGAAAAAGTTTGTGATGCACAACTGAAGGTTTAAGAAAGGCGCCCAAATGCTTTTGTTTTATACAGCTGATTACCTAAAGCAGAGCTCCAAAATGTCAGATTTTACTAGCTGACTAATACTAAAGAGGTTGTCTGCTTGTTTTCTCTGCAAACCTTGTTGCACTGACAAGAAATACATTGTCCATATGGGGCAAAGAATGGCATTTAAGTATCGTGTGTTGAAATCCCACTCACTTTTACACATTATGCTTCAAAGCCCTGCTTCCTGGATACAAAAGTAGTTGTGTTCCCAGCAGAAGGTTTACATAGTTTAGCATGAAGTAAAAGCACCAGAGTATGAAGCCAGCCATGTATATAAACCATTAAACAATTTCAGCGCAAAGCTGCACAAAATGTCTATTAAATTTAACAGTACTATTAAAAATCCACATTTAAGCTTTCTTTGTTTCTAGCAATGAGGCTTTGAAAGATGGAAAAGTCAGTTAAAAAATCCCCAACAATAAACAACCAAACCCCAGCCTTTGCTTGGTCCGTAATTTCATAGCAAAAACGAAAAGTCCACGTCCCAATTCTTCCCAATTGGTCTTGCTCCAATCCTGAGCTACTTTTAAGTTTTCTGCAGTGTAAATGTTCCCTTTATGAAGTAAGCTATAGCCAGTGCCCATGGAAGCCTCTCCTAAGGAGGTGTTATTTTAATATATGAAGGGCAGTCATTTCATTCCATAAAGATAGCTTGTTCCACAGAGGAAATAAACATCACACTTGACAGATGCAGGGACACTCCAAGATCCTCAGCCCCTGTGGGGGCAGGGGAAGGCCTATAAAGCTGTTCTGTGTTTCCTGCATTATGCTGCATGGGGCTTTAGATGTCTTCCCTGAAAACCAATTCTGTGGTATAACTGTAGCCACCTAATAATTTTATTTTACTTTTAAATGCCATAGAGTGCAGTGAGAAGCATGGTATTATGTGGAAGGGTGCTAATAGCAAATGGGGAAGGGTCCTGAGGTACGGACATAACCTTCTCTTTGTTCAGTTGTAGTGAACATGCTGGGAACTGGCATCAGGCAAGGTGTGAGTGGTTCAGAACCAGCTTACACATGGCCAGTTTATAGGAATTGCATCTCTGTTGGCATAGGAGAGGGCAGGTTAATGGTCTTCTGCAATTCTTGTTTCACTCAGCGGTTTTGTCTCGCCATCAGTCCCAAACACGTAGGAGTCCAAGATGATTGATAGCCAAAAAAAAAAATTAAATTCCCTCAGTTTGAAGATGTGTTCCCGGCATGTTGTGGGTGACAGCCCATTTTCAAGATGGGCACAGTCTGTGTGTTTGGTTTAATTCTTTTCAGATGTTGTTTTGGGCTAATGGATGACTATTTCTGATGCAAGGTCTAGAGGCCAAAACGCTGGCTTAGCTGCTGGAGGGAAGAGTTTGGACGAAAGGGATGAGAGACCTCCTGCCTTATCTATTCATCCAGTGCTGTATTTGTTATCCAGAAATTCTGGAGAGCTGGCTGCCAAGCTGAGGTGAGGCTTATCCAGAGTTATTCCGACCGCATTTCTCAACGTCATGTTTGTTGTGCTTGGAAGGAACTGGATGGCTCTGTCCTCTCTCTCTCTCACTCCCTCCTGCTGAACATAGTAGCTATACTATGTTCTTACTGGAGACCTGTGGCACTTAATGGTGAACCAAAGTTGCTTCGTTTTTCCCTCACTTGATGAATGAAGCTGGGGTTGAGGCGGGCAGCGGGAGTGGAAGTAAGGAGAGGAGGAAAATTCACCTTGAGAAAACCCAGGTTTCCTTAATGAGTGAAAGATGTTATGCTGGGAACAACACGTATTGCAGGGACTTTGTTGGCCACAAGAAGGAAGAATGCTCTGTCTGTCTCACAGTGCCTTTCTGCTGAATGCAAAGTGTATTGGAGAAAACTAAAAGCAAGCTTAGGTAAAATTCCCTCTCTGTCATTCCAGTAACCTGGATAGTGCCATTCTGTCTTGCTTGAATGGATGCAAAAGGAGGACACTCTGCTGAAATCCATAGTGCTTTCTAAATAAGGCTTATAATACAGGATTCAAATCTCAGGATAAAACCCCCAGAAATGGAAGATTTTGCTTTTTCATGCAGAATATATAACTTCCTTTGTAATGCAAATAATGATTTCATCATCAGTAAATGCTGTCGTTGGCACTACTTTAGCATTGTAGTGATAGTTCCATAATGAAACAACACATTATTTATTTTAGGTTTTCATTATTTCTGTGAGTGATCATATATTATGGTCCAGCCATGGTTCTTACCAGTACAGGTTGCTGTGGAAATGATCTCTCAGATCAGTGCTATGTGATGGTGTATCCACTAGCACCAGGGAATTTCTTATGGAAGAAGCAAATACCACAAAATTAGTTGTACAACATTTCAATTAAACTTCAGTTTGTTGTTTTGAGGTTTTTTTTCAAAAGCTTGCAGAAATGGCAACATCTACTGTATATTTTCTCTTGCAAATTTTTATTTCCTCTTTGGATTTTGCTTTTCAAAGCTTTTAATTTTTATCTAAATTAGTTCAAGCAGTCACCAATACATAAGCACGTCAGATTTTTTTTGTTCCACACAGCAATCTTCCCCAAGACAACAGTGCTTAACTCACTGCTTTGCATTTTTCTTATATATTTTGCTTGTATTTATCACAATATTTATTTCAGCAACAGCCAGACAATACTGTTGAAAAGAATTTTGCCATTATGGAGGACTTTTTTGGGGGTTTGGGAAAAATTTTGGGGGAAGCCAACCAGTGTGATTTGGCAGCTCTATTCTTCTTGCTTTTGTTCTCCCTATACCAGATGGGTTTCTTATTCACTCCTTCCAGTGGGACTTTCTGTGGGGTAAAATACTGTATAACATCAGTGAAGTTATTACAATCTATCTGGCTCTCCCTGTGCAAAGAGATATTAAAAGCCCACTCCTCTAGGGACTCAGTAAGTTAGAGAATCTGCTAAATAGCAACTTTAAAATGCTTTTTTCCTATATAAATGTGATTGTTTTGAATAGGGAGTGAAGTTTCCTGGACTAACTCCGAGGCTAATGCAGGAGGGAGAGTGGTGGTCCTACACAACCAAAATTGGACAGTTCTCAGCCTGGCCCCTTGGTCTGTCATTTATAACTGAAAAATAAGTGCAAGGTGGCTGCAGAAAGATCTGATTCTGTTGTAGTGGTGCATTTAGACCACCATGTGTTTATTTTGCCCTGACACGAGCAACAACACAAGATGTGGGGCACAGTGAAGCAACGCCTGGGAATTCTGTCACTGATGCTAATGGTGTTGGTCTCTAATCCTTTTCCAGCAAAGGTGAGATGATGCATCAGCAAAATGGCTGCCCACGCTGGGAGAGACACCAGCACCATTCATAGCTGCTGAGACAGTGAAACAGTATTTTGGGGAGGGAAAAAAAAGAAAAAAACTCATTCCTTAATATACGGTCTTATAGGGTAAATATTTATCCAGCCATCTAAAGGCAGGAGTAATCACTGCAGTTTTCCCTTCACTCAGAGACTGGAGATTTTTCCTGACTGAAAAAAAAGAAAAAAGAAAAAAAAAAAAAAAGTCCAATTTTGTGTATGTGAAGAAATCAAAGCATTGCCCTTGAAATGGGTTTTTCAGCTGTCTCCTGAGTATTCTGGGGTTAGTTTTCACCACGTGAGGTTCTCAAGTGCATACTCAAAGGTTCAAACACAGGAAAATTGGCTATCACTGCTGGCTCTGTTGGGTGGGGAGAAAAACGTCCCTTTATAGAAAAAGGGAAAAAAGGAAAGACTTTTTTTCTTCTTCTTCTTTCAAGGGACTATATGAGAATGAGCAGGAAGAAGTCTTTGACTTTTATTATATCCTGTAATCAAATTTGAGCATCTTACTTGCTTCTTTTCTCAAAGACCACCCTGGCAGTAACAGTCCACACACACACACAATTTTGGTATGCATAAACCTATAAATTTCATAACAAAATATAGGAGCTGAGGTTGTAGGAGGACTGCAAGGCAGAAGGTGCTGAAATGTAAAGTCTGTGTGTGTTTGAAGGGATGTCATTTATTACATACTTCTGCCTTTAAAAAAAACCAACAACCCTTACTGTTACCACACAGGCTGTGTAAATATATATTGCCTAATGCAAGATGGTGTGGTGTAAAGATTTTATTGGCATGCAGTAGCTTAGCTTGAGTAGCAAAGGCCTGAGCAAGCTCTGTATCACCTCAGATGTGTGCCAAGAAAACATGTTCTTGGCATGAGCAATGAGAACATCCCCAGTGATGCTGCATAGGTGCAAATCTAATGAGGATAATAACCTGTGTGCTCCAGGGCACCAACCCATTACTGACTGCATGGGATTAGGGAGGAATTTCTCCTTTGTTTTGTTCTAAAGCCGTTTATTGTGGGCTCCACACACTTCTCCCTGAAGCCTCTGCCACTGGCCACTGCAGGAAGAGCACGATGAATTTGATTGACTACCTGGAAGGGTCTGATTTGGGAGCTCGTGTGCTCTTCTGCGAATTCTGTAATGGTACCTGTTTTATGTGGTTTGGAAAACATTCTGCTGGGGCACTTCCCTCTGTAATGCCAGCTCCTGTAAAGCTTCTTTCATAAATGCATGGAATCATTTAGGTTGGCAGGGCGCTCTGCAGATCTCAGTCCAACACCCTACTCCAGGCAGGCTGGCTTCAAAGTCAGTCAGATTGTGCAAGGGACTTTTCCAGTTCAGCTCTGAAAATCTCTAGGGGCAGGAACTTGGCCACTGCTCTGTCCGTTCCTCCATGGGGAATTTCCAGCAGCTTCAGAGAGACTGACACATGTAGAACACCCATCTTGAGCTGCAGAAAGGTGGAGTCTCTCCAGTCACATATTTTTTTTCTACCTCCTGTAATCAAAGGAGAAAAATACAAGTCCTGGTGGAGTTCCTTTCATTCAAAGATGAGAGGCTGAGACCACCCTTGGTCTGAATTATTTCTGGCAAGGTCTGTCTCTCTCCACTGAACCTGGGAAGAACACAGATGTCCCCCTCAGATTTAATACCCAAGTACTCAGCAGCAATGGTTACCTGGAACGAGCCTCAGCCAAAATATAAAGTCATCCAAGGTGAAGGGAATAGTGAGTTTATGTAATGCTCTGTTATGTGCTGACCATGAAAAATTTAAAAAAAGCTCCCCAAATCACAGATCGAGAAGTTTCTTTGATTTTTAGTTATGCAGAACTAACAACAGGACCTTAAAGGCAGCAAGTTTCGTGATATGGCTTCATATCAAAAATCAGGGGGATTTATCCAGTTGAAAAATGGCTTTGGATTTCAACAATGTCAGCTGATACTTGAACTCTGAAAGTTTGATGTGGTCTGTCCTTATTACAGATGGTAGGAAAAAACAGATGATTAGTGTTCCTTTGGAAGAGAGAAATGCATTTCAAATAAGATATTGTGAAAAAATACATCTGTGTTTTAAGTGGAAAGGAAAAAAACAGTGGGAGGAAAAAGTAGGAAATTCCATCTGATAGAAAAGCAAGCAAAAAAATCACAAAAAAATTTAAAAGATTCTGGCAAGAAATCATTGGCAGCTCCTAAAACTCCACTGAATTCTAGACTTCCCTGACAAAATCTTCTTCCCTGGAACTGGATCTGGAAAATGCCTGGACATGGTGCTCTCCAAACAAAAAACAAAACCACAGGTGCTGTCGCTTGGGGAGAAGAGTCCCCAAGATTTTGGAATGACATTATTCCAGTACATTTCTCCAACAAATTGCCACTCATTTCTTTTTCTACTTTATGAGCAGAGGCCTATTGCTTGCCATAGTCTTTTATATCTCAAAAAATTCCAGTGAATGTCTTGAGAATGAGTAAGTTTTTGTATTCCGGCCTGAAGAGAAAAACAAAAAGTCAAGGACAATTGAAAAATCACTTTTTTCCCCCATCTAAGAAAGTTCCATGGCTTTCATTAGCAAATCCAATTGAAGTCCTTCCTTCAATGCAAACCCTTTGCACAGGCTCTCATTTTCAGAATGCCAAGGGAATAAATGGAGTGATGGATTCTGGACAGATCTTGCTGCAATTTTGAAAAGTAACTTTCTTCTTCCTTTATCCCTACGTACTGCCACAGCAGGGGAAAATTATGGGAGTAAGAAAAATAAAGCCTCTGCAGTGTTAAGGCTTGCTGCTCTGTCAAATAAAATTTTCTGTATTTTTCCCTGAATGAAAAAAGGTTAAAAAAAGAAGGACTTTTTTTTTTTTTTTTTTTCTAAAAAGAAGTATGTATGCTGCCCAAATACTCTGCCAGATTAATGTGGGCAACCCACACTGAGTCCAGAGTTGCTGCATTCCTCACTGAGCCCCAATGGGAAGAGAAGCAAAGGAGAAGAGGAAAGGAAGCTCAGAGGAGCAGCAGCTTTGGCTCCCCCACCCTGGGTTCTTTTTCCTCTCTCTTCTGGAGATGAGTGAGCCAGGACCCAGCCAAAGTGGCTGCCCCCTTTCCCCAGAACCAGCAAGAGACCCTGAAAATGGCACAACTAAGCGTGCATTCTTTTGCTTTTTTTATTGTGGCAAAGGGTCTGCTTCTGGAAAGCAAGGGGAAAAGTTTGTTTGTCTTGAAAATCTTGGAAAAGAAGATGTTTCAGGAAAAAGGAAGGGGAAAAAAGGGTTATGTTTCAATTTGGGTACATTTGTGTAGTATCCCCTCTGGAGCTGTAGTTTGGTTAACCTCTGTGGGTCGAGCTCCCGGCTACAGAAACCTCTCCTCAGGCTTGCTGCCTGGGGAGCCTCAGGAAACAACCACCACTCTGGTGCTTTGGGAGAGATTTAAGAAGAGAATTTAGTCTGTGGAGAAAAAGGGAACAGACCACACCCAAGCAATCATTTCACTAGGATTTTTTTTTAATTTTTCATTGTTAATTTTGCAGGAAGAGTTTTTTGTTTCCAATTAACTGTGTAATTAACATTCTGTTCCTCTGATTAATCTCCAGGCCACTACAACTGTGTTTGGCATTTTGTTTGAAGGGACATGAAATTAAGGTCAATGGGGACCTGTTGGTTTTTTTTATCAGGAAGAGTCTTCAATCCTGTGCTTGCAAATTGTTCCTCAAGTTTCCAGTTTGTCCTGCTGGAGTCTCTGAATGGTGCTGGTGATCCCACTGATGTGTAACCTGTGTGTGTGTGTGTGTGTGTACAAAACATCTATTAATGGTCACCAACTGGCTGGTGAAGCTCATTCTTATGTAATATGTCCAGGTAACGTTAGTACTGCCCCAGTAGATCTGGGTTGTGTTTGCAGTCCTGCCACATGGTGGCCCTGGGCAAATCATCTCCCTTCTGCAGGGAGGAATAAACCAACTTTCTTTCTGAGTTCTACTGAGGAAAATATATTATCAGAGTTAAAAAGTGATGATAATAATTGCAGTAGGAGTTTAGGTTAGACCTCTCATTGGGGATTTATAGGATTGGTCAGTTGGGGAGTGAATGCCAAATTTTAACACTATGTGGTTTAAATGTACAACCATGTGAATATTCAAGCTGTTAATGAGTGTGTATCTTTTCAGCTCCTTTCCTCTGGGCTTGTCTGTCAGTTATCTGGAGCCTCTTGTCGAGCAGCAGACAATGTGTTCAGTCTCAGATACCCTCAATATCTGTCTAAATCTTGGACAGATCACAAGTGAAAAGGGGATCATCAAAACTGGAATAAAACAGCACAGCAGCCGTCCATCATGAAGGGATGGGAGTCTGTGGGTGAGAGAAGCTGAGTTGCTGCTGCTGCTGTTGTGGTTTGTTTTCAAACACAGAGGGCATGTCACTGTTTCTCAGTTGTCATTTGCTAAGTCATGGCAATCTGTGGCTCCAGAAAGCTAGGACGCAAACAGAATAAAAAGGAAATATTTTGTCAATTGCTGAACCTGGCCATTTGTTGCAATCAGATGTGCAGGAATTAGGAAAACAAGAACAAGGAAGCCTTGTGTGTAGCATCAAAGGCAGCATTGGCTCACACTTTGAAGAGCACAAGCGTGGCCTGTATTGTTTGTTGATTTTCTCCCAGTTTGTGTGCCTGAAAGCTCATGGGCATGTTAAGGGTCTGTTGACAGTGTAAGATACAACCTATGTCTCATGGGTGCAATGAGCCTGGTAAGCAGCTGAGATGTCAGAAATAGGTTTATTGGGACATCCTGAGTAACTGGAGCCATTATAAGGATACATCTTAAAAAAAAAAGTAAAAAAAGAACAAAACAAAACCAAAAAAAACCCAGGAAAGTGTATTTTCAATGAATTGTACTGAATCAGAGCTGATACTCAGAGCCATGTGGCTATTACAAGTTGTTAAGATTTCTCCCCTGGGTATGGTGTATCTATACACAGCCATCCAGGACTATGTTTGTAGATGCTGAACAGAATCCTTATCACTCTTTTTGTTCTGTATCAAGTTGTTATTCTTTGAAGGTTTGACCCACAGGAACCGAATTTCTACTGGAAGTTATTTTTGGCTGGATTCTCAGTGCTAGTAAAGGTTGATTTTGTGCTGTAGCCGTGCTGTTTCTGTAGTGATTTTTAGCAGATTTTTTGTCCTGTATTTGGTTATTTCTCTTCATGAAAGATGTAGGAGTTAGTGGCCTTATGCTCCCATCATTTTGATGGAAATGGGTCTAGGGAGTTAAAAGGTAATGGAGAGCTACTGTGAGAGGTAGATCCAAAGGAAGCACAGTTAGATAGGGCAAAGGAAATTGGGCTATAAAGAGCATTGAATGAGGAGTTCAAGTTGCCTGGGAAAAAAAAAGCCTTGCACAAAAAAAAAAAATGCATTATGATTTGTTAAAAGCTGGCAGAGCGTTGCCAAAACACGATTGAGGTCTTATGCTGGGACGTGTCTGACAATGTTGACTGTTGACTATAGGCTGATGCAACATCTGTGGAAGTGTGTTAGGAATTCAGGCCCAACGTGCACTTCATCTCTCCTTCCACCTAATAATCCATATGTACAGTTTCAAACGCTCCCATTTTTAAAAAATGATCTGTAACAAAATTCTTCTTCTTTGTCCCACTCCAGAGCTCAGGTTTCTCTCCCAAACCCCTGTGCTCCTAACCCATAATGGATGGGATGTGCTGCCTGTCCTTGTGTCCATCCAAATGTCAAGCATGCTCCACGGGATGGTTAGTTCTGAACTATCCTTTGCATATTAGGAACAAAACAACCTCCCCTTGATTTTTTGCTGAATGATTGGGATCTTGACACAGACAGCTTCTCTTTTCTATAATGCTTTCAGTGCAATATGGGCTCTGGGGTCTGTGTCCATGATTTGAGGCACTCAGCAGCTCTCCTGTGTCTTCTCTGGAGAATGGATTTTGTCTTTTGTGATCATGGACACACACTCCAGAGCTCTCTGTCAGACTGAGGAGCTCAAATTAATGGCTATGACTGAAAGTACTGAAATTTCCTGAAGTTAGAGCAAAGGAAACAATGGTTAAAGTGAGAAAGAGGAAAGAAGGGGCACTCATTGTTTTCGATAATTTTTAAGCAATCATCAGTTTTACTTCAGACTAACAAAAGAGATTTGTATCTAATATAAGTGGCATTAGTGCAGAGCTATATAATTAACATAATAATGTCTAATTTCAGTATAATTAGCATGCTGTAGTTAGAAACATCATTAGTATAATTAGAACATGTATAAAATTAGCACAAAGGTATTTTAAGTGTGTCATGAACCTGGCCTGGTCAGTACAGCTGTTGTCACTTTGCATTTCAGGTGATTTCTGGTGGGTGGTTCATGCCCTTGCATGTCAGAGGAATTGATAGAGCTTGGCAGTGGAATTGATACAGCTGGAGTTCTCTGCTGGGAATTCTTTGCTGATGGAGAGTGTGCTGTCAGGCTAATAATTTTTATGGGAGGATGCTCAAGCATATAAATTAACTCTGTGTGGATTAGCAAGATTTTCCTGCCTGCATCCAGCAGAGAGCACATTTTGGGAATGTCCATGCTGTATTTCCCTGGGTAAAAACTGTCCTGGATCCTGGAGTCTTTAGTGGGACTGTGTCAGTTTTCACCAGCCAAAGGTGTGGTGACCTTTTGCATTGGTTTGGACATTTGTTATTGGAGAGGTTAAGCTGCATGAAGGCTATTTAATTACAGACCTGCAATGGTTTCTGCATGCTTTCCCTGGAATTCATTGTACATTCAGGAAGGTGTGTAAATCAAACAACCAGCCCATCAGGCAGGGGGTGGGGGCTGAGTAGGAGGAATTATTGGATGCCCTCATAAAACTTTAAAAGGTTTGAATGTCAAGCTTAAACTCTTGGGGCCTTAAAACTTGAGTCTCAAGGCACTTCTACCTGCTGTTTCATCACATAAGCTTTTCACTGTTCATGAACTGCAAACCCAAGATGATTATGACTTCTATTTCCCTGCAGTGTATTTAATTTCCCTTTACTGTTGTCATCATACCCATGTCTGAACCACCTTTCATCTCCTCCTACCACTCATCATCCTTTCAGTCGGAGCCAGTGATGCATAGGCTTTTTAAATAGAGTGTTCCTTGTAGGCTCTTATATCAAAATCTGTTTAACCTCTGGTGCTTTCAAGCTTAAGGCAAAATCACTGCATATTAGCAGTTCTAATGCATAACTGCACTCAACAGGAGAGTTAGCAAATCTGCAGAGTGATACTGCAGCGCAGAGGGGATAAGCCTGCTGCCAGCTGTGGCCAGATGTTCAGCTCCATGCCCCTGCCCAAGCCGTTGGTGCCCTGTGCTGACCCAGTGCTGCACCCAGACACCTCTTGTGTCCCATGGCTGTGGACACCCCCACTAGCTGACCTGTCCTTTAGGGTCCTAAACTCAGCTGGCAGAGTCAGGAAGGAGCTGAGCTCTTCCCTGTCATCATGGACAGGCTTTGCAGGCATTTCCTTACAACGGGGAAACACCAAGTGTCTCGTCCTCTGCTGTCCCTGCATCCCAGGGAGCCCCTTTGCATCCTGTCTCCTTCTTCTTTATCTCTGTGTGAAGCTGTCTGTCCCTGGGGTAATCTGAGACACTTGGGCCTCTTCCCTGCTGTAGCATTTAAGAGCAGACACTCTGCATGCCTCATCAAAAATACTTTACATGATACTCTGAGTGACAGAGAGATTTACACTCCGATAAAATAGCGGCATCCACAGCAGGGCAATTAAACTGACAACTCAATGGCTCAAATTGAATTTAGAGGAAGTTTAGGACCACGTGCAGTTGAATTTCCCCTTTGAAAAGGGCTGGCTGGAGCAAAGCAACAGCAAGTAACAGTTCCTAATGTCTCTGCCCAGAAACCAGCCTGGGAACACTGGGCTGTGCTATCATTTCTGGTTGGCAGCTGGGGTTTCTTCATACTGGCTCCTTTATCACCCCACAAACCACACCCTTCAGTAGCTGCAGCAAAGCTGATAGGAAGTGTGCCTGGGGAGGGGAGCCTGGACTCAACTCTTGGCTCCCCAGTCAGGTCATACATTTTTGAGGTCAAAGCAACAACAATTGTGACAACAGAAAAACTTGTAGATAATGGCTCAGTGTAGTAAGTTCCCCATAAAACATTCACTTAAGGCAAGATGCTTCAGTTAACACTCAAATCCAGGGAGAATCTTATCGCTTGTTGATCGTCCTGCAAGAAAGAGAAGAATTCTGTGCTGCACAGTATTCGTTTCTGGGGGTGAATGAGCCTCTTGGCTCAGTTTGAGACTTCTTGTCCAGATATTTATTCTATCAGTCCAGTTTTATAATAAACTAGGAATAATTCACTCTATTTTCTTTCTTGCGGAGTATCAAAATGCTTTGCTAATGAGAAATGGGCAAATGAATCTAAGGAAATAACTCTACTTTCCCTGAATATTTCCTCATGCCTGGGATCAAACCCAAAGCCAAGCTGAGCCTTACTACTAGGATGGATTCGTGCTTTTCCAGTGTTGTTTTTGATTGCTCCTCACATCCCATCCCAGCTTTGGAGTTTGGGTTTGGATAGAAGCAGCAGTGCTGAAAGGTTGTGAAATGGTTGTTTCCGTTGTGTCTCTGGCCCAGTCAGCCACAGAAATAGTTTAAAGTTTTGGTGGAGCCTCGAAAATTAATCTTCAGCCATGAACTTTGGGGGAAATCTATGGATGGCTTGGGAGAAGCTGCGTTCTGAGGCTTTAAAAGCTGACTAGTGAAATTATTGCTTTGGAGATAACGGGAGATAATGGCAAAATATCTTACAGCTTATATTTCAGCATTGCTGCTAAGGTGCAAGGAGTAAATGGTTGAAAAAAGATACCTCTTTTATCTCATCTTTGTGAAGAGAAAACAGAGGGTGCTTTGGTTTAGCAAAACCTCATCAGTTGTTATGATTTGGTTTTGCAAACCTCCAACCAGGGAGGCTGGGGTCTGGCTTCCATTATATCCTAACCAGAAAGTTCATGCAGAAGAGCTTTTGTGCTCAAAACTCTCCTGAATGTGTTCTAAATTCAGTTTAATCACAGCCAAACCTAAACTCAGTCCTTTAGGGTCTGTCTGTCACTGTTGTTAATGTGTTACAATGTTCTGTGTGGGGTTTGATAGACAAATGAACTCTGAGAGGGTATTTATCACCCAAACACACACAAATGTATATGTCCATATATATATTGTAGCATCACGAGGTTCTCTTTAGTTTGACCACAGTGGTTTCTCTTTAGCCACAGAAATCCCATGAGTTCACAAGCCAGCTCCTATTTTCATTTGTGTTGGGGTGAAATCAAAATTGACTTGGCATGCTTCAAATGACAGCAGACAATGTGCCAACACTGTGCCACCAAGGAAGACAGCTCTCTGCTGGGTTTTGCCTTCTCTGTATTTATCCTGCAGTCTGAAGTGGACCAGAAAGAGCAAAATGAACACAGGGATCATGTGCTGGATGTGCTGGATGGAAACAACATTGAGAAATTTTAAGATCAACCCTTATAAATATACTTACAGTGTGTATGTAGAACTAAATTAATAGCAGGCATAACTCTTTTAAAAGTCACTTGACTTTAATTGACATATCATTATAATTGGCAATTATCTTAATTGATATACATGGCATAAATATTGTGCTCTGGAAAGCTTCCAGTCCTTCTTTATTAGAGTATTAAGCCACAACACATGCAGATTACATGGAAATACCACTGGAGCATTTGTTAAAAGAAATTCCTTTCTTATGTCTCTTTCTTGTATTTTTATATCCATGTGTATATATGTAAATATGTAGGAAAAAAGTCACGAGGACATACTGAGTATTGTCAATAGAGTCTTTTAAACAATTTCAAGTGATTCCACTAAAGGGTTTCTACAAGTTTCACACTCTGCTTTTGTGGAAATCAGCTTTCAAGTCAGCCAGGCTAGAGATTAGATCCAAAGATTTAAAACCCCTATAGATCAAAAGCAGATGCTCTTAGAAGACATTTCAGCCAAGACAAGCTGTCTGGGGACATTGTTACAGCGGGAGAAGACAATTTATCATTAAAACATGAAAGCCTCTGTTCAATAATAAAAAAAAAAAAAAAAAAAAAAAAAAAAAAAAAAAAAAAAAAAAAAAAAAAAAAAAAAAAAAAAAAAAAGAAGAAGAAGGAAAGGAAAAGAAAAGGAGAGAAAGGGAAAGAAAAAAATAGGGGTGTCAAGGTCTTGATTCATTTGTATCCCACTAGAAATCATCTTTATCCCATACTTAGGAAATGAGTGCAGATTCTTTGATGCCAAGACATAATGTAAGAAAAATTGAAGCATTTCACATTGTAAATCCTTGGCAATTGTCAAGGAAATTTTAATTATATAAAATTCTGTGATGCCTTAGGTAAAGATAAGGAGCAGTCAAGTTAAAGAGCAGTTTCCATGACTTAAAATAAAAAGAGGGGGAAGATCTGACAGATCATTTCAGGCGCTTCTGCCTTTCTTTGTACCACTTTTCACTTTTTCCTATCTTCACTCCAGCCTAATGCGACTTGGCCACAGTGCTTGTCTCTACCCTAAAACCTCCCCTCCAAACACTTGGATGTGTCATTTAAGCCTTCCCACATAGCAGAGGGATTGTTGTCACCCGCAGGCATGAAGGGACACACCAGGGCACAGTGGGATGGGATGAGTTCCCTCATCATACACAGGATACCAAGGGGACAGACAGGAAGTGAAACTTTTAGGATCTAATTTTCCTGTCTCATAATCTAACCACTAGAGAGCATCCCTTCCCAGTGAAATGTATAGCTCTGGAACACAGGAAATGCATCTGCTGCCAGGGTATGAGGAGCAGGAAGACCTCCTCACTATTCTTATTTTACAGGCCATACTATTAGAGAGTGGGTGTGATTAACAACAGTCGTTACAGTATATTTGAAATCATTTCCAGGTCTGTGGTTAGACATTTCAGACTAAAATTCCCTTGGGAATGAGTACATTTAAGGACTCAGAGCGAGTAATGTGAGGTGAGGACACAAGTTCTTGGCCATTGCCACCAAGTGGGTCACAGAGCAATCTGCCTGAGCTCGCCAGTCATCCCACAAAATAAGACACAAACCTCTTTGCTTCTCTCATAGGAATATGGGAGAAATGCACTCAACATGAGGGATGGGAGGGAGCTCACTGAAAAATGTTTTCGTTGATGTTTCTGGAAATTGCTCATTCTTTGACAGAGAAGCTTTTGGAAGAAGTATGTTAGTTTTGATAAAACTTTGGGAAAAACTACTCTGGTTCAGGACAAAATTTTTGATGAATCAGAAGGAGAGACTTGACTACCCTGCAGAAGATCAAAAGGGAACACAAAACTTGTGGGTCTCTTCTGACACCTCCTGTGAGCCACACAGATTTAAACTAAGGTGTCTGGTTTGCTGGTGATCCTGAAGAACGAGTTCCCCTATCTCTGACTGTGAAGAAGACTGTTGTCCTGGCCCTGAGGAAGCTTCTCAATAAACTGTTGTCAAAACAAATAAAGAGAGAGATTGACAGACTCATTAAAATGTGACCCTCATTATCTGTCATTGACTATCTCACATGTGAGGCTGTGTTGCCATTGGCTTTCTGCCTAAGCTTCTGCCTGTGGCATCCTTGATAGGGGATTTGGAAGAAAGGACAAATTGATTAGATAGGAAAAGATGATGGTTGGCCCCTCAAGAGGACAGGGAGGACAGTTTGGAGTGTGACTCCTAGATCTGTGATCAGAAACTGTGGAGACATAGGACATGGACATTTGTGTATTTCCATGGCTCTTTGAATCTGGTCAAGTGACAAGTCAGGTCACTGTCACAGAGGTCTCTGATCTGTAGGCAGCCTCAGGGTTCTGGTCAAACCTTGCTGCAAGGGTGTAAAAGCAAAAGATTTTGTGTGGGGGAAAACATTTTCCAAGGAAAGTATGAGGAAACTGCACCAAGATCTGGAAAGCATATCAGCATGCCTGCCCTTTAGGAACTGGAAGGCTTTAGCAAACTAATTCCATTCCTTTTTCTTTGAATAAGAAGAGAAAGGCATTGCCATCTTCTAGTCCAACAAGAACAGTTATGGTAGAAAGTACTGAGTTTTCTGGAAAATGCAGCTTGGGTAAGCTGGAGAACTGTCACCATGGAAAAAATGAAATTAATTATATTTTTATTTCTGTGTGCCAAGCACTATTCATTTCAAACAAATCTGTTTACTGTTCTGAGCAGTTTGGCTGATGTAAAGGATCAAGAAGGCATGAGATGGATGCTGTTTTTTGGCTATTCTCTTGATGTCTCTGGAGCCCCAGGTCGCACTTTAGAGTCCTACAGACCCACTGGTGACAAAGGCCTTTTAGTGGCACATTTGTAACATGCAGCTATGAAAGTCTATGGTCTGGTGTGACAATTTCTGCTGTTTCAAGTGGGCTTCATCTCATTTTCTTCATTTGGGAAGAAATCTCTTTGCATCTGCCTTGGAAGGCAAATGTTTATAAGCAGAGTGGACTGAAGCAGAGAAATCAGGTCCAGGGCCAAGTTAACAGCACTGCTGTCATCAGAAAGCTGATTACTGTCATTCTTGTTCTGACTCACAGCAGAAGATCTGACTTAATTGGATCCAGACTGGATCTGCACATGGATTTGGAAACCCCAAAAGTTTGGGAATTCACATCTGGAGTTCTCAGCATAGGTTGGAAACTATGGAAAAATTGAAGAGAAGGGCCTGCTCAGCAATTGGGGAAAGACAAGATCAAGGAAAATACAGCTTAGTAGGAGAGTGGCAGGTAAAAAGATTCACGCTCCTTCTTTGTGCAGTGTTGTTCCAGTTGTACCTGTATATCCCACACATGTACAACCTCCCCCGTGATCCCAGTCCCTAGTTCTTGGGATTTGGGAGGTGGAGATCTCTAGCACGTGGGAGCTGGTGGCCACCACATTGACACTGTGGCTGCTGTCGCTGTGCCTGAACAGAAGCTTGTTTGGGGCAGAACAAGTGGTTCATGTGGCCACACACACCACTTACACAGTGTGGGAGATCACACACATAAAAGTCTAGTGCAGAAGTGCACAAGCACAGAATCACACAGCCCTCGGGCCTTTTCTGTTAACAATCAGACCCATAAAGCACATAAAAATAAACCTATTTTTACAGCTCTGCACTGCTGTTCAACCAAGCATTTCGAGAAGCAAACAAAAGCACCCACTGCTCTGGAAATACAAGACTTAATTCCCATCCAGGAGCACAAATTGTACTCAGGAGGGAGTTGTGAAACCCTGTTTAAGCTCAGATTTGTATTCAGTTTTGCATACTTTTGATTCACCCTTCTCTAGGAGGCGTTTTAATTTTAAGCATTTGATAGCTCCGTAGTTTTTTGGATAAACCATTTCCCAACAGTTTTTTTCAGAAACAAGTGAGTTTTTTGTCTCCCCCTTTCCCCCTCTATATAGATAGAGGAGAAAAGTATGTTGAAGTGCAGAAAACCTTCTCTCCAGCTGTTTCATGGCAGCTCTGTGGTGAGGTAAAGAGGGCATGAAAAGATGCTCTCTGTCCTCTGCCACTCTCAGGCAGGGCTGAGTTTAGGGTCCCTGCTCATGGACCATGCTGATGAACCATCCTGATCACTCAGGCAAGAACTGGATTTCTCATCTGGCAACAAAACACTTTCCCTAGGGAGCTCTTATTTGCACCAAGGGCAGCCTTGTGTGGACTTCAGGGTTGACTCTTGGGTGGAGAGGCGGCTACTCTCAGAGAGGCATCCTTTGAGAAAGAAAAACAAACAACAAAAACAATGATGTCCTGTTTTCCAAACAAGGTTTTACATCATCCAGAACAAAAGGGTCCTCATTTTGCTTGGAGATCCAAACCCAAAACAAAGGAGCGTTTATAATAATTGATTATAAATGCAGAATTGTTTGTTCTCTTTCTAATTTTTCTTTTCTTTTCTTGCAATTCTTTCAAATAACATCACAAAACCATTTGCATTTGTCAAGCTAAGTGAGCCACTCATTTTTCCCAATCCTTCCTTGCCTGCAAGGGCTTTAAATATTGCAACATTTGACATAAAGGAAAGATTTTTGCTGATAAGCGTGCGTAATGGTTTAAAACTGTTCCAGCGAGCAAATCTAGTTTCTCAAAGGTAAATGATACAAAAAGCTGGCCTTTGATTAAATATTCCAATCATGACATGCTAATGGTGCATGAAGCTGTGATTTATCAGCCAAAACAATGTGCTGGAAAATGAACATAATTCATTAAGCCTGAACCAAATTTCACTTGAGCTTTCCACTCACAATAACTCTTGGCCAACAGCAATTGGTGTCATGCAGCAGAGGCCTGTTTGTAGGAGACTTCACATTTTTTTTATTCTCTTGTGCTCTTGAGGCATGAACTCTACCACCTGAGCATCCATGCAGGAGCAGTGTCCTGAACTGCTTGTAAGGAAACCAGGGGCCATGGGGGATTTATTTTTCTTGCATACCTGTTTTAAGCACCAGAGTGCAATTTCAGGGGCTGATTTGGCCTCAGTGATCTCTTCCATCTTGAAAATGATAAAGAGTTGTTTATACTCATCCTGAACAAACAGAGAGCTAAGAATTCATGCTCAACATTGGCAGAGCATGGATTTTCCTCCTCACTGCTGCTTCCACCTCTGCGCTGGGGAGCTGCAGGAAGATGGACTGGTAGCTGATCCCCTCGCCTTGGCTTCCTGCCTCCCCTCCCCGTGAGAACAGTGCTGGGTGCCAATGAGATATAATTACTCCTCAGGCTGCAACTTGTTTATTTTTAGGCTTGACAGTGTGAGCTGGGGACATGGGCTGGTCAGGAGTGGTTTTGTGCTCTAGGCTACCTCCGAAGAAGGGAGTTTGGGGGTGCTAGAGCACAGGGCTGGAGCTGGTGTGCCTGCTGCTAGCAAAATGTGTTGTTGTTTTGCTAACATCCTGGGGCTGGTTATCGTGTAGTAACAAGGGCTGTTTATTAAAAAAAGATGTCTGTTTTGTTACTGATTCCTTGCTGTAAAAGCAGTTGGGAACGGAGAGGAGATAATGCCAAACTGATTGTTGGTGTAGCTTCAGAGGGGGGTCATCATTATAGAAATACTTGTTCCATTAGATTCAACTCAATGTAAATCAGGGTAAGGAAGCAGTTTACTCTGTTCCCCATAGTCTCAAAACCTCAAGCCCACCATGATTAAGTTCCTTCTCACCCACTTTGCACATCCAGCTGAACACTGAAGATGTAAACCAAAAGAATTTCCTGCTCCTCATATCACATTATTTCACACACGTGCTAGAGAAATAACAAAATTATTTAAAAATTTTAATCAAAACCAAATCATCAAGCCCATGAAGCTTTAGAGGGAGACAGGGGGAGAAGGAGGAAGGTATTTTTGGCTGGAGAGGTTTACACAGGCGTGTGGAATTCATGCCCTGGCTGATTATGTGGTCATGGAGCTTGGGCAGCAGCAGCAGTGCCAGGACTCACCAGCTGCACCACTTCCCAGAGCAGCTGCCCCAGAGGGCTTCCAGCACTCCCAGTGAACCCAGAAGTCCAGATATGGTGGGAAAGGGGCAGGGATGCCAAGGTATTTTGTGATAACATCAAGCTGCGGGGCTGCCATGCTTTCTATCCATGTTTCTGCAGCACAAGGTATCCAAACTGCACTGGGCACCTGCTGTGTGCTCCACCCTGTGCTCCAGGTCCCAGTCAGGACTGAGCCAACAAATGTGGTCTTTGGATGTCACTTCTGCTGCACTTTTTCTGCTTGGAGACTCCAGGGCTGGCCTAGAGGGGCCTCTTTGCTGAATCTTGGTGTTTTATGCTGAGGATGATGGATAGCTGTGTTTGTAGGAGTAGGCTACACCTGCAGTTTGCTGGCAGCGTGCACACTGCCGTTCTGGGAAGCTGACGTGCCACTGCTGCATTAAGGGTGTGATTGACTAATTTGCCTCTCCTTTGATCTAGCAGAAAGCACTTGACACTTTTGGAAGAGGGAAGACAGGAAAACCCCTCTCATCTCAGCTGTGTTGTGTAAGCAGTGCCATGGGCTGTGCTGGCATCGTGCTGCTGGTGCAGGAGGAGGGAGGTAAAGAACAGGTCTGAGTCCATCTTCTCAGGCACGGATCGGCATTTGGCCTCTGCAGATGGAGAAAAAGGTGGGGTGCTAATCCAGGGAGTGTGAAGGATGAGCTCTAGGCTGCAGTTTGGTTCTGGGAAATAGAAGGATTTGAGGGGCACTGGAGACATGCTGACAAATCATTGTGTGGCTGCAGAGTTCATGGCAGAGTAGATTCGAGGAGCACAGGGGCTGGGGAGTGAGTTGTTCCCACTGAAACCTGAAGGTGTGGTGGATGTCCTGTAGCTGTGTTACGTGGACACCAGTGTCCCTTCTCTTTCTGTCTTCCCTCTGCCTGTTTCTCTTGGAGCTCAGATTAGGTTTCAGGATAAGAGCTGTGGTCATACAATATGGCCAATAGTTTTGGGAACAAGACTTCTATAAATGGACAGAGTACTACAGACACTGAGTTAGGGAAAGTAATGAGTGCAAGGAAAATGATAATTAAACATCTAGGAGTTTTTCCAAGGTCTTCCACAGACTCTCCATATGACCTCTGGAAATTCCAGCATCATCTTGGCCCACCTTCAGTGGTCAGAGTCCAGCCCTAACGAAGTGCTAATCCTTCCTTTCATCCACTCTTTATTTAAATGATGAAGTCTTCTGAGCAGGCATTGTTTTCTATATGAGTTTGTAGAGTATGTGCCAATAGGTGCAATGCCACAGCAAGTTCTGAGCAGAGGCTCTGATCTTAGAAGATCCTTTGGTGCCAAATTTCTGTACAGGCTGAGCTCCTGCTTACTTCAGAGATTTGGCTTAGCGTACAGTGGCTCACAAACACTCGACACATTTCGTAGTTTTTCAAAAGAATAAAATAATTCTAAAAGCCTATGTGCCTGCATTTCTAACCCCTCAGACACATTTTAATTTATTGGAGGACACAAATTTTAACCCTGAGCTTTTTTCTCAATACTCATTCATTACTTCTCCATTGTAGTTTACATTCCCTGTTGCTAAAACTAACAAAATGTTCATTTTAACAGAATGTCTTCTCCCTGCTGGGCCCCAAATGAAACATTCCTGGGAAGGCAGGAGGCAGTTGCTTTATTCTGCGTTGCAAATTAGCATGTTTGCATAACTTAATGGTCAGTGCATCAGACAGGAATTCCAGAAGAGATCAATCTTCAGCACTGTGTTTGACTTCATGGGCCGAGCATCCTCCTCTCTGTATGGCATCACTGCTGAAATGTCCTTCTGGCGTGGGCTATCCATCATGGTTTCTGTGGGGAAACCACAGAGAATGGGAATGTGGCAAAGAGTTTTTTGAAAGGCAGACTTATCACTGCTTACAGCAGAGAGCAAGCACTAGCACATCCCATTGAGAAGAACAGCTCCAGCTTATGAAGAAAATGACTGAATTCTTCCACCTTCTGTAGACACATGTTGAAAAACCATCTTTACCTCCATCTGTAGCTTTCTTATAGTGCTGTGAAACCCCATTTGAGGGATCTGGGCAAACTCCACTCCCGTGCCACCACGTGTGTTGTCTCAGCTGCAGCGTATGAGGGGCACTGGAGGAGGAAACCACCCATGAGCACATTATTTCCTGTTCTATACTCTGCAGAATTTTCTTCTTTAGGAAAACAACTCAGGATTCTTCCCAAATGTACATTTTTTGTGTGTGCTCAGTGTTTCCTTTGACGAGTTGAGGCCTGATCTAAGTGAAGCAAGATAAAGGAAAAAAACTCCCCTAGACCTGCACAAGGGTGCAGGGCTAAAGGATGGTGTGGGTTTGAAAGAATGGAAGGGCAGGTTACTGTGCTCGTGGAAGCTACATTGTGGAGGAAGTAGCATCATGATTTCTAAAATCTGCCATGGTGACCAGGTTTCAGCTAGAAAGCTCACAGGGTTCTGATTGAAGTCGTGGCTGTGTTACCTGACTACTGCCATTTATTTGTGTTAACAAATTCCTGAGGCAATCATAGGCCAGGATCCAAATGGCTTAGATGCCATCCAAGCTAAAACCCCAAAAATAAGTTCTTTGCACAGTCTCTGAGCAAGATTTGTCCACCCTTGTTGCCCATGAGAGCTGTCTTACCCTTCGTGGTGTTTCACTGAAGTTACTGTGTGATTTGGAACACCTCGTGGTTCACACTTGCAGGGGAAATTTGGGTTAGTAATTAAAATATGAACACTATTGGGAACCTAAGTAGGTATTCCCACTGGTTTGTTACTATCTAGATCCACCCAAAAATTCAGGACACACTTCTCATAACACTTAATGGCAATCTGGGAATACGAAGGATGGGTTCCTGAAAAGCTGACAGAACAGTTGTTGAATGGCCTCTTTGCTTCCTCCCTAGCAGATTTCTTCAAGATTTTGTTTTTTTAAAAATTCCTAGAAGTGATTAAACAAATTTTTTTTGCAGCAGAAATATTTACCCTGGTTTCTGAGAACTGATAACACCTGCTTTTAAAAAATGCAACAACATGCAGGATGTTAATATTTTAAACATTTTTGCTAGTTCTGCTTCTTAGAAAATTGGCAGCCTTTTTGCATATTTATCTTATCACCCATGTGGTGTTTCTCAGACCAAGTCCAGAAAATCTGTTTCTATTCTAACTCATTCAGTTTCATTCTACTGCCACTTCAGTACTTCCTTCCAGCTGGTACCTCTTGCTTTTATCATGCTGTGTTCAGTCACTCCTTCACAGACAACCAAGTTAAAATACCAGGCATTTACTCTGGTAGTATTTTCTTACTGCTTTTTGGTTTTTTGGGTCTTTTCTTTTCTTTGAAGACACAATGGTGGGGTTGGCAGATGGGCAGTAAACATTCTTGTTTTATGGTTCAAATCAACTTAAAATCTTTGTAATATGCTTGAAGATTTTTTTTTAATGTACATTAAAAAAGAATTTAAGATATATATTGAAATCTATAGATAGGCAGTGGTCATGCAAAACTTGTCTTGCCCATAATCAATATTGGAGTTGACAGTCTAAGTTAACAAAATCCTCAAATATCCGGAATGTGTCTTTAAAAACCAGATATCTCATTTTCTGAAATACATTGCAAAGGACTGATGGGGTTTTTTGTAGTATATGGTTGTATTTTTTTACTTTATGTATTTAGGAAATATGAAGCCAATATATGTTATCTGTGCTTAAGAGCTGTCCAAGTTCTCCTTTCTAAGAAATTCCCTACGTTGTTAAAGAAAAGGATTTGTTTGGATAGATAACCACCAGCTCCTCTCTGCCATATTGCAAATTATGAAGTGGTTTTGGATGTCTGCTTTCTAAATGAGTGTATTTGATCTAATAAATGCCCAGATGTAACTGTTGACTTAAGCTGAAATGAATAATGAAATTATTCATTACCAAAAATACTGTTTTGTAATAACATTAATTCTCCTCATACCTGTTCAGTGGACAATTTATGGCATTGTAGGCCATGCAACAGGTTAGTTTATAAACTGCTAGGACATGCTTTTCATTATTGATTAATTTGCAATTTGTTGCTTGAATCATCTGATGTTGACTCTGGGGTTTTTTTGATTGGACAACAGAAGTGTGATGAATAGAAGAATAATGAATTGTAAATTCAGATTTGTGGTTCAGCAGCATCCATCACAAGTGCACACAGAAGTGTTTGTAAATGAGAAGGGCAGTCCTTGCCCCAAAGGCCTTCCAGCAGATCATCTGCTGAGATGATGAGTCCATGCAGAAAAAGATAAGCTAAATGGATTTTGCCACCACTGTAGTGCCCTTGGTGTCCTGTCAGTCAAACCTCTGTCCAGTTTCATTTTAGGTGAGGGGGAGTTTAACACAGAGTCACCAAAGGCAATGAGGTGAAGGAGAGGACAGGAAAGACTGAGAGAGTGACTTCCTTTGAAAATGTAGGAAGTGTGGAAGGCGTGGTGGGAATGCTGGAAATGTAAATTAACCCTTTGATACCTGTTACAATCACATTATAGGAGATGACTCTGCCTGAACTATGGTGCGGACAAGACCAAATGCTGAAGTCAACAGTAGAGATTTTATTCAACAGTAAATGTGAGGTAGAGAGGTGGAAGGAAATAGGAGGGGCAGGGAGGAAGAGAAAAAGGGTGTTGAATAACATCACTTAGAGGTATCTCAATGATTAAGGGAGAGTTCAGGCTGAGAATTCGGAGAGGGTGGTGGTACAGGGTCAGTTGTGTTACAAATGCCAGAAAACTAAAGCTGGTGATGTTCTCCTGGGCACTGCTTACCTTGAGGCTGATGTGTCATGCATAATGTGCAGGTGTGAAGGTAAATGTGAAGGTTTTTTGACTTTGCACCTTTCCTTCATCTTGTGTGTAAAGATGTGGAATCAGGGTGGATATAAATCTTACAGTGCCTGTAATGAAAATATAGATGTTTATAATAAGAAATTCAACTTGATTAGGAACCAACAGTTCAGTTCTTTAGTTGGGCAATGCACATCCAAAGCAGCACAGACAGCAAAATATTCTCAGTATTTGCTGGTTGGCCAGTAATGCAGGAGAAGTTTTGAGCCATTCAACAGTCTCTGTCATGAAACTGCTATTTATTCATCTTTATTATATAAAGTTACATGTGTTTTTGCTATACTATGAATATGCTGGTCTGGCAAAGTTCTTACAGATCCCTCAAAAGGTGACTGTTTTTAGAATTATGTGTTGTTTCTGGTCCGCCTCTTTTTTTTTTTTTTTTAAATTTAATTTTATTCTATTTTTCAATGGCTAGAAATCAATTGATCTTTCTGTAACTGGCGAGCTGGGGTAAAGCATACTTAGAAAAAGCTATATCCCATGGAATTTTTGGCTTGCTTTATTTAACTGTGGCAGGACATCCTGATGCTATGAAATTACATGGAAAAAAAAAAGTCTTGGAAGAAAAAACTGGGATTAGTAGCTTTGTTACTGAATAGATTTGATGAGTTCCTTCTTTGATAGGAACATCATGAAGTTGAAAAGTAGCAAAAGCTTTGAAGAGCTCTGGTGGATTTCAAAATGAAAATTGAATGCAAAACTCTGGAACGTTTTAAAGAATAGGCACTTCATGTTTATTAAGCCCCCTCCATGACTTACAGGTACTGAGCTTGTCTTTACAACAGAAACATCTGGCTTCTTTGCTTAAATTATTCCAGCAATTCAGGAAAAAAAAATAGCACTGAGAGAAAAGGGAAGCAAAGGGAGAAAGATACATTTGTGGAGAGGGATGGTGAATAATGCAGTGATTTCCCTCTTGTTGCACCCCAGATATTGTATGGAATGAGACTGACACAAGGGAGAGGACATCTGGACTATCATTTTTTCGGATTAGCAGAAATTTGTGACATGTTACTTGGAAGAGACGTGATTAAGATTTATTTATTTTCTGAATGCTCTGCTCTTCTGTATTGTTTCAGCACACATGGCATTCATATAAATCAATTATAGCCATAATAGTCTATGAACACAGTGTCTCATCCACAGCCCACTGAAGTCTATGGGAGGGCTTTCCATTGACTTCACTGGGCACTGAGTCAGCCTCACTGAGGGCCTTTGATCAGCCAGTAACAGCCACTAAATTCCCCCACATCCCTCTGTGTGGGAGAGGTGACAGTTTTTGTTGAATATTTGGAAGGGTGTGGGTGGCTGGCTGGCAGGAGCTTGAGCTTGTTGGTCTCCTCTTCCCCACTGCAGACTGCCCTGGTTCCTGCTGCCTGGCAGGATCAGGGCAGGTTTGTGTTGCTGGGCCTAACAGGTTGTTTTAACTGCTGGGAAGTTGGGAGTCCTGGAAGTCTTGGTAAGTAAGTAGGCACGTTACACAAAGGAATGGGAGTCACTGGGATATCTGCTGAAGCCTGTTTACAGAATCAGAGAATCATTAAGGTCTGAAAAGACCTCCAAGATCATTGAATCCACCAGTTAACCTAATTCTGCCAGGCCCACCACTTAACCATGTCTCTAAGCATCACATCAAGTTTTTTTAACGCTCTAGGGATGGTGAGACTCTGCCACTTTCCTGCACTGCCTCTTCCACTCTTCTGGTGAAGAATTGTTTCCTAATATCTAATGTAAACCTCCCTGCTGCACCTTGAAGCCATTTCCACTTGTCCTATGGCTTGTTACCTGGGTGAAGAGACCAACCCACACCTCACTACAACCTCCTTTCGGGTAATTGTAGAAAACTCTAAGGTCACCTGAGCCTCCTTTTCTCCAGGATAAACAGTTCCCTCAATTGTTTCTCCTAAGGCTTGTCCTCCAGGCTTACAGAGTCTGCTGGAGAAGCCCAGCAGACCACTGGATGCAGCTGAAAAGGACCCCTGAGCCACCAATACCCTGAACTGTAGTACCAGGGAGGTCTGAGCACCAGAAATGGTTTTGAACCAGCACAGGCCACTTCCCAATGTGCTGAGAACGTGCACAAGTCTGCTATGGCAGCTCAGCTGACAGCCCACAATTGCTTTAGTGGTGAAAGCCCATTCTGCTCTGAATATGGGATCATGTGTTAGATAAACATGGGGACTGGGAGAGCAGTATGATAAAAGTGACATTATCTGCTTGGTTTTCGCCAGTAGGAAAAGCTATCAGCTTATCTTCAGCTCAGCTATGGCCTCTAAAACTTACTGTAATTTTCCCAGTAAATATTTCCTGAATGCCAGGAAAAGAGTCTATTGTTTAAGTCAAACAATTCTACACCACATTAAAGATAGAGATTTATTCTTTATTATCTGTTAATGAAAAGAAAAAAGATGCCTCCCCAAGAAAAACACTTATATTAAAATATAATGGCAAAAGAATCAATCACATTTTATATGTAACAATATACCAGAAAAGAGTCCTCACTTTCCAGTGGCTCTCCATCACTACTGATATCCAAACTGCTTGGAGTTACATTTAAGCTTTTGAATTTGCAAGTAAAGAGAGAAAGAATAATTAATTTGATTTTGAGCAATTGTCCTCCAAATAAATTCTGTTCTACAGTGCTGATAGTGACTATTTGGTAAAAGCGAACAACAACTAAAAAAGTAAAGAGCCAAACGCTGCTCAGGCTTTGGGCTTTTGGGTTCATTTTCTAAAGGGTAAAGTTATTTTGTTCACTGGATCTTGAGCTTGGAACAAACAAACCCAGACATGTCTAATGTAAAAGATACTGCACTAATTTGCCATTGATCTTCCAGAAAAGCCCTAATCCAGTGCCTGTTAACATGGGTAAGTGAGACACTGTTTACTCCTGTGGGCTTTGGAGCAGACCCAGAGACAGTTTCATGTACTAGTTAATAATCCTACTACAGGGTGGAGCCTGATTCCTGGCATTCAGCAGGAATTTCCCAATTTATTTCTCTAGGCTTTGCATCAAACCAATGTGGTGATACTCATCCTATGTTAACAATCTCAGAGTTGGTATCTCATCATCTAGGATCACAGGGCTAACAGGGACACCTTTGGAGAGCAGCTCCCATCCCCTTTGGCTCAGTGGGATGGAAGGAGCTGAACTGGAGAGATGAGACAGCCAACTATCAGCTAAATTCAGATCAAATCAGTCCTACCTCTTTTGATCCCTTCACAGCTAACTTGTGGTATTCTCAGTGCATGAAAGACTCAGATTAACTACTTGGAACTTGAAGGGCATTGAGAGTATAATAGGGAATCAAAACCAGAACTTTAGTTTAAATAATTTCAAGTATAAAAGAAAAAAATTATTAATGCAATACTTCCTCTATTGATCCAGAAAGCAGCTAGCCCCACATACATGAGGAGGAGAACAGGACACAGACACATCTTTATAATTTACAAATAACCTGGAAGTACTGCTATCCTAAGAGCTACTTTGATTAGCAATAGTCTCAAGTTTCAAATGAGCTCAGGACTCCCTGCAGAGAACACAGTAAGAAATGTCCTCTCAGGGATTTGAACACTGGTAAATAAAGAGCTAGTATTAGGAGAAACCAAAGTTAGGGAGTCACAGAAGTTTGCTGTGTTAGTGAGTGAAAGAGCCCAGACCAGGACCCTGAACTCTTGTTGTCTCCTTGTTGCTGTTCTCTTCTCCTACCTGCTGTACAGTCAAGAACAGAGATTTCAGCCCAAACTGAAATAATTACTTGAAATAGTTACCCAGCTTTGAGGAGCAACTTAGAGTTGTTTTTGCAGTAGACATTATTTGTGTTTTTGGTAAGGAGTAATACATTTTGCCACTCTTTCTTTTCTCTTGAAATCCCTTGAGTTGGTTTTGCCAGCTTCCTGGCCTAGAGCCATCGCTTCTTGGGTGTGTGCTCACCTTACCTCACCAGCTGATCAGGCTCAGGCAAGATCAGCCCTTGGGAACTGCCAGGGAGGACACAGGGTGCCAGAGGTTGGAATGGTGAGGCTCCCCAGGAGGGTTTTCTCCCTCTGAGTCAGTGCAGAGCCATTAAGTCAGTCCTGTTTTTGGGGGTGGCACATTCCCTCTGCGGCCATGAGTAATCTGCTGTTTCTGCTTAATATCAAAAAGGATGCGGTGAATTAAAACCAAAACAAAAAACAAAACTAAAAAGCAGACCTCAGCCTTAAATAAATGTTTGGTTTACTGATAGGTATCTTAGATGAGCAAGGGAAGCCATGATGAAATGCAGTGAAATATGTATGCTGGGGTGAGGGCTGCTGGAGGTCTGCTCAGTCTCTTTACCCTAAGCCATAGGAATATTCAGGGAAAGCAAGACTGGAATGAAAAATAATGGAGAGTTGCCTTTGTATGTGGAATGTCATCATTAAGCAGCAGAGCCCATTGCTGTAGGAGGGCACCTGGGACATGACATGAGCTGGGTGGCCAGGGCGGTTGCAGGGATCAGTGTGGCCACACCAGGCTGTACCCAAGGGCTGTCACACTTTGATGCTGCTCAGAGCCCTCTGCATTTGCAGCCAGGGCTGCAAGAGCATTGAGCACAATTTTTGGAGAGGGATGAGGGATGCAGACTGTCCCAGACTGGGAGGAGGAGGTGCAGGGGTGTTAGAGTAGCCTCCTAAGGCTGTTTGAAGGTCATCACAAAGATGTCAGCACGAATCTGAGGAAAGCCACAGAATAAAGCAGTGACCCATGAGCAATAACAAATTGCAGCTTGGCAGGTTTGAATTAGACATGAGGAAAAACTTTTCACGAGGAAGGTGGAGCAGCGCTGGAAGCACTTCTGCTTACCCAGGCTGCCATGGTATCTCTGTCCTTGGAGGCTTTCAAGGCTTGGCTAGACAGAGCCTTGGCTGGCCTGACCTGCTGTCAGCAATAGTCCTGCTATGAGTGGAAGGTTGGACTGGAGACTTTCAGAGATCGCTTCCAACCAGCATTTCTGTGATCTTATGATATCCAATGTGGAATTTCCTTAAAATTATGTCATTAAAAATCGAGTCCCTGGAACTTGCCAGTCTCCATTACAAATCCCTTGTCCTGATTTCCCTTCTGCTGGTGTCTTTTTTCATCCGTGCTGCCAAATCACATCATACTCCCTGGCAGGGTTTGTCAGCTGGTGCATGGACCTGAAGAGTACCTTGGTGAAGAAATATTTGCAAAACAAAAGGTGTGGGTTTGCTTTTTGTGGTGATTGCATCATCATCTACAAGTGCATTTTCTGACCAAAAGCCAATAGGCTGAAAAAGCTTTTTTAACCCCCAGTTGCATTGCTTGTGCCAGTAATGAAGTCTTGTAGTTAGTACCTCTGGATTTTCATGTTAATCCTTGGTTACCAGCTTCATCCAAAAGAAAGGCAACTCCAGCTTTAACCAACACTTGAAAAACAGAACAGGTTAGCTAACACCAATGTTATCAAGTCTTGTGGCGAGAAGACCAGTGAAATCACAAGAAAAGAAGGAAGATTTGAGGCTGTACAGATCTGACAGCCATCTCTAATTACAACTGCCATGGAGATGCAGCCACAGTAAGCCCCCATCCAAAGCTGAGCCAGACATATTTTACGTAATACAAAGATATTTTGAAATGTTTGGGCAGAAAAGCAAGTGGCAAACTTCTTCTTTTTTTTTTTTTTTTTNTTTTTTTTTTCCTTTTTTCTTTTTTTTTTTTGTCACTGGCTATTATTTGCTTTTTGAGCTGGAATAATTTATTGTTCCTTTTCTGTCCAATAGGAGAGATAAATAAGGGTGGATTTTTCAATGAGTAAAACATACATTTGGAAACTCATTTTAGTATCAAAATGAGATTTCCATAAGACTTCTCTGAATGAAGCTGTAGCAGTATGTCTTGATCCCTCACTAGGAAAGGAAAAGCAGCCAGAAATTTCAGGATTAAATTGCCTTGTAGTTCATCTTCTTCCTTTGTTATTTTTTTGTTTATAGACAAAGTGAATTTATTGAGCATGGAAAAATACCAGATTGACAGCTCTGGAAAATGAAAGCCTCTCTTAATCCAGCGTGCAGATGTGGCACAGTCAGGATTAATGCAGAATGCCTCCCTGAGATCCAAAGGAATCGTTGCAAGTAGTTTGTCAGGGACAGGCTTTCCGCCCCAGCCCTCATCCAGGGGGATTTCAGAGAGCACAAGTTCTGGCCAGAGCTGGAGTGCTCAGAGCTCAGTGGTGTATTTGCATTTCTCTGTGCCACTCTCTCTGCCAAACCACCCTGCTGAGGGGAGCAGGGAGTAAGGGAGAGGGGGAGAAGGCCAAAACAGGGAGGTTTATGCTTATTAAGAAGTCATTTAAGTCACCAATTCAATGAAACAGAAATGGATGGATGTCCAGAGTGATGTCTTTGCACCTGTATGGATATGGGTGTGGTGCATGGGCAGCACTGCACACCCACAGGGAGTCAGGGAATTCATGCTGTTAAGAACAGAGGATCCAGCCTATTGCCCAAATTCTCCTTTACGCATAACATCCTGGGGAGAGCTGTAAGTGATGATGAATTGGATTTGGGGTATTCAGTCTTTATTGTGCAAGCTTCAGGGACACTCTGTTGTGTGTGGAGAAGGTTGTTTGTTTTTATTTTGCATTTTTGCTCTGAAGTATATGACTTTTTCGTCAGGGTGAAAATCTGTCAAATGGCCATTTCAGACTTCCTAGAAATTATGAGATTCTGGAATCTATTAAAGCATAAATGTCAAAAGAAAATTACTGCAGAGTTTGTCTGGCCTTTCTTGTTTTACTCCTTGATGTTAACTTTTCTTGTTTGCTGATGTATGCTTTTTGTGCAGGGGTCACAGGAAAAAAAAACTTAAAAAGATGCTGCAGTTATTAACTACTTTTGCATGTCTGCAGTCTGCAGGGTCTGTGTGTGTATATATGGTTTTCCATCAAGATAAAACCTGCTTAGAAAAATGTTGTGGTTAAAAAAAAAAAAAAATAGAGGAAAGAGAGGCTGATGCCAAAAAAACAGACCTAAATCATTCTCTTTTTTTCCCTGTGAATATTTCTGAATTATACTTGTAATGCACCATAACAACAAACAACATGTTTTCCTAGTGTAAGTAGATTTGCTGTTCAGTAAGTTTGTGCCAAAGCTATTTTTGAGCAAGCAGATGTCAAGGCCTAAACAAGGCCTGAAGTGTGCATGGGTATTATTAATTGCACTTACTTTCATGGACAGTCTGAGGACAGAGAGCTTGTTAAATTTGTCTGTAAAAAGATGCCATTTAGGTGACTACGTGGTATTTGGCATGGTGTATGTACCAGCCCCTTCCAAAGCTCACCCTGTAATCCTTCATTTTCTTTTAAATTACTCTGTATTTCCAAAATACAATTGAAATAAAATGAAAACAAGGGTAAGATGCTTTGTTGGTTGGCATAACTCCCCAGCCTTATTTCTGCTAGCCCTGAGGACACTGGCTGGAAACTTGGTCTAGAGTAGGTGCCATCAGTGATTGAGGTGTTCCAAGGAGGAGGAGATAAGTGGTACCAGGAGCAAGTGCAGAGGGGTAGCGTGTATCTATTCCTCTCAAATGTTGGGAATCACTTCCAGGAGTCATCAGGAGTTACTGGTATACCCAATACTGGGAAAGCAGTCTGAACAGGGAAAATCCCAGAGCTCAACTGCATTGTGAGCTTTTTTTCCCCCTCCAGTTTCTCTCTGTGTAGATGTGTTTAGTTTATTACATACTTCAGTATAGCACTGGGAAAAGGTGTGGGACAGTCTGGAGGTTCCAAGGTTTTAAGAACTGGAAACCTACAATTAATTTTGGTTAAGGAATTGCAATGGATTTAGATGTTTTAAGCAGCAAAAAATGAGCTAAAGCCCTTGTGCTGTTCGGCAGGGCTGGAATAAGTCCAGGCACAGTTTGCTTCTGGGAGGAAAGTTATGACAATACCATGTCTGGAAGGACAGAACAGCCCCTTGGTTGGGTTTAGCAAAGCCTGGGGGCCTGATGCACATTCCCACAAGCTCTCCCTTGCACTGTGGCAGAGGTGTTGATTATTGTTAGCAGGCTGTGATGCCGTGAGTGAAAATCAGACATGTTTTACAGGGAACACTGGGAAGGTTGGCAGGATCCCCTTTTTCCATGTTTGCAAATAATGTGATGTGAAATTCAGCAGCTTTGTGGCTGCTGAACAGGGCCGCAGAGAGTCTATTAGGGCACATGTGTTTCCAAACCTTACCAGTGCTGAAATACCTCCCAGTAACCACGTATCAAGAATAAGGCATTAATTTTCCTGAGCATAGCATGGTGTAGCACTGAGCTGCACCAGAAGGGAAGTTTATGGAGTTTAGTCTGATCCCAGATTTGCACAAGGGATCACTAAACCCCAGTAAAATGGCATTGTGGTCCTTACAGAGTGAGCTGGGTGAGGCTGCAGTGCTATCACATCCCAGGGCTCCCCTCTGTGAGGCCATCACGAGAAAACGCATCTTGTTGTCTAAAACACTGTCCAGAACTTGCCACAGGTTTTATTATTAGCTCACCCATTATGTCATAGGATATGCTTCATGAAATGCTTTGGGGAAAAGGTTTAGCAATTTTAATATGTGTGCAACACCTTCACGGTACTGTGTCTCTCGCAGGTCTGTGATCCACCAGCATCCCGTGTGGATCGTGCTGACCATAAAAGCCTTGAAGGCCAGAGCCTGGCTGCAGATATGCATGAGACATTAAAAAAAAAGTAATATTTTCATTTGCTTCAGCTATGTGACTCTTAAACAGATGCTGAGATTCTTCAAGCATGTCTGAATCTGGTTAGCTGCACAAACAGGGTTGATGGTAGATATAATGCTTGATTATTTCTCTGTCTTGGGAAATCTTTATATTTAAAATTCATAATGGTTTTTTCCTTAGGACCTCTGAAGAAGTTCTGAAGAAAGTTATTATCAATCCCAAAATTAGAGCTAGAATTTGATCTCTTTAGTACTCCTTCCCAGGAGTTGAATTAGCTGGAATCAAAGCAAGGAATTTCTTGTGGTATTGCCACCAGCGCTGAAAATTAAGTCATTTAGGGGTGAACTCTAAAGGAAAAGTTATTTATATTGTGGGTGAATTTAACCAAAAGTATCTTTATTGGAAACTCAACATGTTCTAAAGTTGCGTCATTTTAAGAAAGAAAAATTTATAATTATTTATTCTGAAACCTTTGTATTAAAATGTTATAAATAATTTACTTTTTCCACTGAAACACCTCAGCAAATACTCTAAATTTATTCATCTTTCAGCTGTTAATAATTTAAACAAAGATAAGTAGATCCATGGAACATACAACATGGTTTCTCAAATTTCTAGTCAGCAGACAATGAAACACAGAATTTTTCCTTATTTACTAGAAACTGTATGAAAGGATTACAAAATTTTTTGAGTAGATTTGGGCAGGACATGACATAAAAGAGGCTGTAATAAAGTCCATGTACCTCTGAAAGCCCAGAGACTATGGAGTGGAAGTCAGCCACGCAGTCTACATATTGTACACCCTTATTGCAGCTAAGGTGGTTGCCACACACTGAGCTCTTTCCCCTCGTACAGGTGATCTAGGGAAAGGCATAAATAAGCTGAAATTATGATTGCAAGAGGAAATGTTCCTGAGATAGCTGAAGTTGGCTGCAAAGGGATCTGAGTTTCTTCTCACAAGTTCTCAACAGGAGCTAGCAAGAAGACGACAAATCCGTGTTATGGAAGGGGCAACTTCAGCCTCTGTGAGGTGAAGCAGTGCAAATTTTACAGGTGATTACAGAGCTGTGCAGGGCACTGCCAGGTCCAGGGCCTCTGAATGAAGGAGGACAACACACAGGAGAAAGCAGTCTGGGAGAATGTGATGACAATAGCAGCCCTGGTCCTACGTTTGTGAGAGGAAACAAGAAGATTACCTCAGAAAATAAATATTACTTAGACTATTGACTTAAGAAAGGAAAGTTAGTGCCTAGGCATCATGCCTAAATGTAAGAGATTTATCCTTCTCTTAGAACTGTGCTGATTCTGCCAGAAGTTCTGCATTAGTGCATGAGGTTCTCCTGTGGGACTGCTCCACCATCTGGCTCAGCCTATTGTTCCAGGGCTTCCAAGGCCATGTTGAAGTGTGTGACCCACACTCTGTGCAGCTCTGTGTGCAGTTATTTACATGGCTACATGTGTGCCTGTGCTGTTTATTGAGGAGAGCTGAGGTTTATGACATGTCAGCAATGCCCTGCAGGCCGTAGTGAGTGTTCACAAGGCTTCCAACCTGAGGCACAATGGTTCCCCTTATAAATGAAATCCCCAGTCAATATGTGTTTTATTACACTCTTAAAGAATGTGTTTTCCTCTCCAAATCTGGTTCACTTTCACTTACTGTCTGCTGAAACATCTCTTTTCTGTAATTCAAGGGGACTTACAAGACCCATGGCCAGTAGAAGGGTTTTAATTAAATCCATCTTGGGTAGGGAGGGAGAGGCTGTTGCTGTGGTCTTTTTCCCAGTTACAGTGATATGGGCAAGAGTAAGTATGGCTGGAGGTCCATCCTGAAACAGGTCACTATGGGATCTGCAGGCCCTTGTGTGGAAACCCAGACTTGGTAAAGGTGAACTTGTCTGGAGGCCTGAAAGGTGCTGAGGGGATCCTGTGTGCTGGTGGGAATTGCACTGAATCTCAAGTTGAATCTCATGACTGTCAGGATCAGTGCTTTGCTGTCCTTGATAGTAAATATTAAAGCCAGGGAAGTCTGGAATGCTGAAGTCTCTCCAGGATCACTGCACATGTTCATAGTCCATGGAAATGGTGCAAAAGCTCATGAAACCCGAGTGAGATGGGCAGTCAAGTGGTGCCAGGGCAGTGTGGCTGCTGGGGACAGATTTTCTCCTCACATGCCAGTGACTCTAATACAGCCCCAACCCATCCCACACCTGTGAGCTCCTGGCCATATATACCCAACAAAGAAACATTTGATTTGTTAGCATTCCCTGGAACTTGTTCCGTGTGCGTAGAGTTCACTGGTGCAGTGAGTCTGCAGGAGGTGAGGATGTTCAGCACCTCCCTAAGCCAAGACTTTAGCCTGGAAATCCTAAGGCCTTTCCTCTCCTGACACAGAGGTGCTTTCAGCCACATATAATTGTTCTTTAATTATGCAGTTTAATTGGAGTCAAGGAGCTGTTACTCCACTCCACAAGAAAAAGTGCTGGGGACATAGCTGCTTATAGTGGTTTTATCCCTCCAGGTATAGACTCACTGGGGTGGCTCTTTGGAGGTTTGAACAAGACATGTCCGTATCAGTGCATCCTTCAGACATTCAGGGAGCACTTTTCTTTCAGCTTGAAACCAGTGGAATATGAACATCATCAAGAGCCAGGGTGTATGAGCATCATTCACAGCCAGGATGGGAGCGTGCTTATGATCTGTGTGTGCATGTGTGGGCAGGCTGGGAAAGCATCGCTCCATCATCCCCAGATGGCTGTGAGGGGAGTAACCACAGCACTGCACAGATCTTCTTAATGCTGTGGGCTGGGGCTTTACAAGCAAAATAAAACCCCAGTGAAAACAAACAGCCCTCGGGCTAATGATCTGCTGCTCCTGTTTTGTGAATGGGGATGTGGGATGAGGATGCTGGGGAAAGGCGGGGTGGATATGGAGCTGTTTAGCGTGCTCAGTAGCTGGGGCCCTCTCTCCTATCATGGCTCAGTCAAGCACAACCTCAGGTTTCAACAGCTGGTTACCCAGGTCCATTCCAGGGTTTATTTTGCTATGTTTTATTTTTATTGTTATTGTTGTTTTGTAACCAGGAGGGCTGCAGTGGTTTCCAGAGTGCTACATCTCTGCAGACCTTGTGAGCCTCTCCTGTATGAAGTGGGAAAGAAGGAGAAAGACATGTTTGAAATGAAAGCAAAATAGAAAAAAAAATAAAAAGAAAAAAAAGAGGGTGCTGGTATTTGCTGAGGAATGCTCCCCACAATGCTGAAGTTGCATAAGTGCTGTCTTTGTTTCCGTCAAAAATCTGCTTTTTGGGTTGAAACAAGGCCACCACTAACAAGGCCAGGAAAGAAATTCCTAATGGTTTGAAGTGAATTTAAGATTTTGATGGAGCATTTGATTCTGGGTATGGTTCATGTAGATGAAGAAACAGAAATGCAGCCCCTCCACATCAGCCAATATATATACAAATGCTGCAGCACAGACCCAGCCAGCCACCCTCACCACAGGGCTAATGGGCTTGAAGGGGAACCATACTCCTCTGTGAGCAGGAGAAATGATGAAGTGGCAGACAAAGGAACTCAAAGGGAATGACACCAGGTATTTTGCAGCATTTGGGATGAATTTTATGGTGAGATGGATTGATTACAGGCGCTGTTATTGGGCCATACAAATCCTTAATGCCAGTGAACCAGCCCAGATTGAATTTGGCTTAGTGCATTATAGAATCTGAAGTTTGCATGGACTTTGTTTTTCTATTTGATCTTTTTTCCTTTCTTAAATTCCTTTGTTTCCTTGGTGAGCTCCTGAAGCATTCCCATTTTCTTCTTTTAACATTCATCACACTGAGAAGTAGGTCATGAATGATGGGGCAGCCTGTCCTAGGGAGTGTGATGGTTCCCCTGTTGTGTTCTGTCTCAGAGCACCTTTCTGACATTCTAGGAGAGAAGCAGGTGAGACTGCCACAAAACACAAGTGCTATGTCCCACATGTTCACTGTTCACCCTCAATCTTCTCTAGCCGTGGGTTCATCCTGCGCCCACCCTTTCCCATGGGCAAACCACACCCCTCATTAACCCACAGCTGCTTCCCAGAAATGGGAATGTTGCCACTGGCACTGTGTTAGTCCATGAGAACTGGTTTAGATCCCTCCCAGCCATCAGACAGGGTTGGTGGTGAATATTCAGCCTGCAAGTGCAGTGACCTTTTCCCACGTGTTTCTGGCTGGTTCGGGGCAGGCATTGTGAGAACTGCATGAGTTGGAGGCTACATCTGCAACAGAAAGGCCACCCCCAACAGTACAAAAACTAGACAGCTTCATCCTGAAGAGTAGCCCAGGTCGGCTTTCTCAGCAGCTGCTAGCAAAATTACACCACCTGAAAGCAATGAAACACGAAAGGAAAGAATGGAGAGAGAGCAGAAAACCACTATCCATAGCTTTCATAAGCACCTCACCTTTTCTTCCTGTAGCAATAGTTCTTTCTGTCCCAAGTAATTGAATTTGACACATTTTAGCCATGCTAACCTTTGGTTTTCAACACATCTCTCATATTGTGGTCAATTATATTTTAGCAAGGCGAATACCATCTGCAGTTAGGCTGGGGAAAATAAAATCACATGGCCCATCAGTTCCCCTGCTCCAGGCGTAAGTTCACAAGAGCTGAGGTCAGGAAGGAATCACACCACTCACAGCAGATGGATGCTTTGACACCTTCTCCTGTAGCATCTGGAAGCAGCAGCTGCTGGAAGCAGAACAATAACCCTCCTGGACCAAATCCTGCTATGATCAAGAACTTTTCCACTCCTGAATATTGTGCTTACCACTCTGTGCTTCTGCCTTGTGAAACTAAGCCTATGTGGCACTGATGATTTTCATTCTTGGCTGTGCAGGCAGTTGTAGCAAGAGTTGGTCACACAGGAAATGTGTGGTACAGCCACAATTAAGAACCCAGCAGCCTTACCCAGTCATAGGCAGAGGAGCCAAGACCAGCTTTCTGTCACACACGCATACAAAGTGGTTTAATGAGAGCATCCCAGAGGGGTTTGCATGGGTAGCAGATAAATGGTGCAATGTGTGTTCCAGTGCACAAATTCCCAGGACCACAAAGCCAGAGTGAGGATTTCCTATTGCTTGTAATTTGTCAAGACAAGTTGTGGATGGCTCCATCCCTGGAAGTGTTCAAAGTCAGGTTGGATAGGGCTTTGAGGAGTCCCTGTTTTACTGGAAGGTGTCCCTACTCATGGTATGGGGTGTTGGAACTGGATGATCTTTAAGGTCCTTTCCAACCCAAACCATTCTGTGATTTTATGATTCTAAGCTTTGTGCAAATTTCTGCCTCAGTTTCCCCACCTAATAAAAAGCCTGATGGTTTTTTTTTTCTGTTACTCAATAAATTGAGATCTCTAGTTGCAACCTACTGAAGTTGGTTACATTGGGACTTTCCTCAAAGGGTGGCATTCTGTGATTTCCTTGGTTTATTGCAGGGAAGGAATCATGCCTCTTCCTATCCCAGCTTCATGTCCTGACAGGTGTGTCATGGCCAGGAGGAGCATCATTGCACCCTCAGCCACACCAGAGGCTTTTCCTCTTGGAGAAAGCCAGGTGGACTGGTGAGGTTCAGCCTGCCTCTAATGACTGCCCTTAGATGACATTGGCAGATTTCCTTCCCTTAATCACATAGAAAGGATTTGACAGTCTGTAGTACAGATTTACAAGAACACAAACTTGCAGGGAATTTTATGGATGAAATAAATCTTTTTAAAAGAATGCCAGGATTCTGGGACACTTGAGATTTGGGGTTTGAGTGTGTATATATTTATTTGTATATATTTATAGAGTTCTCTGTTTCCACATGTCTCTGTCTGTGGAATAGTAATGATCCTGCAGATTCCCTGCTCTCATGACCACCATGAAATGTTGATATATTAAACTGCCTGAACAAGATGCTGATGCCCTCTATCTTCTCCTCTGGGGAAGCTGAAGTTAATGGGGCAGCCAGGTGGTGTGCTGGTGTGAAGCCATTGCTTCCCCACAGAGAGAAGGTTACAGGCCTAACGAGCATCCAGCAGCAGAACATGGATCTGAGCTTCTGGGTGGTAATATTAACACTTGGGTAATGGCTTAGAGGAAAGCCCTAAGTCCTCTTGGACCTGGCTTCTGCCTGGTTGAGAAACCGCGGAGCTCAGATGAACGTTGTTCCAGCTGGAACAGAGCCTCCAAAATGCTCCGTCCTGGAGAGAGAGACAGGCAAAGGAGGGAAGTGAACACAAACAAGGAAGGCAAGATGGAAATATCATAAGGCTCAAAGAGAGGCATGAACCTCTTTTGCTCTCTGGATGCTGCTAAGCCACCCCTTTCACCTTGAGCTGTTCTCAGGAGGAAATGGGAGGGGAATCCAAAGCTGCACTTGTGTCTTCCCAAAATTTCCCAAAGGGCATCTCTTCAGTTACAGACACAAAGACACACATGCAGATTTCCAGATCCCTGTCTTGCACGCTTCACATATTCAGGAATGTCTTTCAGGGTTGTGCTGTCAGCATTTCCAACAAAGCCAGTTAATATTCCTGTGCTTGCCAAGCACTGTGTGGATATAGGTTGGAGAACACGTTTTTGTTTAAACAGCAAAACAAGCGAATAGGTTCCCCACTCCTTCCCTCCTCCTGTCTGTAATTTAGGACTCCTAGTCCTTGGGTATTATTCCTGGCTGAGAGGGAAATTTTATGAGTCCTTTGTTACTGCTCTTGGCAGCTCATCACACTGTTCTGTAATACTGCAGTGCAGGTCTGGCCAGGGAGGAAAGCGCAAAAGAGGATGGTAATTTGGGAGAACTAAGAAAAGCTTCAGGTCAGGAGCAGCATGCCATGAAGGAAGATGGAGACATGTAGGTGTGGTGTACAGATGAGCTCCTTCAAGCCTCCAATTCATGCCCTGAGCTGGCGAGAGAGGCACAGAGCAGGGAGAAGTCAGCAGTCACTTCATGGAGTGTTTTGCCCAGATAAAACTCTTTATAAACCTCATTCCAGGTATATCCATTTTCAAATGTGGAAGTCTCTCCAAAAACCCTAAACAAACAAACAAAAACCCCAAACAAAACCAAGACAGCAGGGCAAGTTGTCCCCTGTACAGGACTTGAAGTGCTATGCCTTAAGCACAGCCAAGGTTTGGCCTTGGCAAGGACTTTTCTAGCACTCAAGTGGGAATAGATTGGGCAAGATGTTGTGCTTCCACCATGAGAGATTTTTCAGGGGAGGTTAGGAAATCATCTGTCAAGAGCTGGCTTCTTTCTGTGTTTCCAGGTTAGAGGTAAAGATACCTCTGCATTATGGATCCCAGGAGACCAAACTCTCAGCTGCCAGTAGTAGGATACTGTTCAGGTGATACATTCCTAAATAATCCTGAGGGACCATTCTCTACCATCCTAGAGGGTTTCTCTGGGTTGGGGTGGAGGGTGGTCACTATATCCACACACTTACACTGTGCACACCAGTCAGACACAGATTTTCTATACTCAGCCTGCAGCACTGATCTAGGCTGCTCAAAATCTTCTCTGCCACTGTTACAGCTTTTGGTATTGCTGCAGGAAGTCTGGAGTGAAAATAACCTCTAGAGCTTTGTGTGTATGTGCACAGGAGAGGAAATTCTTCCTCATCCTGAACATATCTGAAGTCCTGAAACAGAAGAGTTTATTATTTCCATTCCCTGCAATCAGGTTCAGGATTAAGACACAGTGTGTCAAAGTCCAAATAACCCCATTCTCCTCAGCCCCATGAAAGGTGAAAAGGGAAACAAGGGCACTCTTTCCAAGGGGGGCCATGATGATCATCCAGCCCCATGCACTGGAGATGGTTTAACATGTGCTTTCTTGAGAAGGTACCTGCTCCCAGATTTATTTTTTGATGTTAAATATACAAGACAGTAACTCCCTGACCATTCAGATTAACTGCATGTTTCATGAATAATGCAGTCTTGAGACATTTTCTCCCAAAGTGTTCGTGTAGTCCATGAGTCATTCTGTCTTTAACTGGCATAACCCAAAATCACTCCTGTGAAGAATTTGGCCTGGCTTTTGTGTCTGTCATGTACATGGAGTTTCTACTTTGGATAACACAAATGGGAACAGAATTTTGCCATGTGGGGCAATCACTGAGTTTTGGAAGTGTTGCCAGCAGAGGTCTTAAAGCTTCAACTTTCTACCGCCCAGATCTCTCTTCCGTGTCTTTGGGAAGGATGCCTGACATCCTGAACCTGTCTTATAAGGGAGGTGTGTCTGGGAATAATCCTGTGAATTTGTGGGGCTTTCATGGTAATTAATTTTAATACAAGCACCCCTGTGTATTTGCAGAGCTCTAAAAATATGGTCAGATCAAAAGCATTTGCCTTTGGACGAACACTGAAGACAGCACATGTGGGGTGTGCTCTGTGCAATGTATGCTCCTTGAATAAGACACATTGGTGTAATGAGGAGTAAAAATAACAGCTTCTCCCCTCCAAATTTTACTCCCATTTATATGGAATGGTTTCAGTTGTACTCATGAACCAAGGAGGGGGAATGAACAGTTAATCCCTCCCTTCCTTCCTTCCTTCCTTCC